>JANAVB010036780.1:0-61550 GCA_029216955.1 Iris pallida | reverse complement strand
GCACGATAGATCGAGTAATAGCAAAATTTGCTATCATGAGGCTTGGCTGAAATGTATGTATTTTGGGGACGCCTAGAATATGTGCACGATCCAACTAAGTGATACGTTGAATTCAAGTGAGACTTGAGGAATGAGAAGTGCCGAGGATTTTGAGATCGTGAGTTTTGAAGAAAGGATTGAGGGTAGCATGAGCGTGGCTCGGATTTTGAAAATGCATAGAAAAATGTGCGCGAGAGTCGTTGAACATTCGAGTGATAAGTCGATGAGTAAGTGTTGTCACGACCCGCACCCTAGAGTAAGGGCACGAGACGTGGGTACGCCCAGCCTACGCCGCAGTGTCGGCGGTAGAACGTTGTCCTAGGTCAAACATCTAACAATATAAAGGTACCTGTACAGTATATACACTCCGAATGGAGGTGACATAACAATACAGTCTCAATCACATCTAAGGTAGAGCATGATAAAAGATAGATAGATAGATAGATAAGAACATGATGAATCCATAGAGAAAACAATCCAGATAAAGTCTAAGTGTCTAAGATAAATATATATCCAGAAACATCAGATAAAACAAACTCCCAGTATATACAATAATGTATCAATGAGAAGACAAGGTAAGAGTCTAAGCTAGCAGTCTAAACCACTGGTGGTAGATCCTCTACTGCAAGTGGGTCCAAGTCATAAGTGTTGTCTAAAGCTGCACCATAATGGGTAGACACCAGAGCCTCATCATTCACTGTAAAATTTTCAACAGGTCCAGTCAGGACAGGAGCGAGCACAGTACATCTCAACAAATCATAACAGGTTAGGAAATATAAACATGCTAGAGAGTAAGATACAGAAAACTAAAAGAGTAACATGATAAAAAAGGAAGACTGTAAATAAAAAGATACAATATATAGAAGAACAAACAGTGCTAGTGATTCAGAGTACAAGACGGTTATGTAAACGGCACGATGTTGTACACGAGTAATCTACAGAGGTTGTACAAGTAATCTACTGGATTGATTACATAACCACTTCTACTCCCTGTTTACAAAAACAAAAGTGTGTACTTTATTTCAACAAACTTTGTAAAGAAATTACAAGAATTCTGGGAAAGGTACAACTGTAGAAATCTAATCTAGAAGACGATTGCTTTATCCCTTGGACGATGTGAACTTTGAAGACGATAGCCTCTGAAGTTGAATTGAAGGCAAAAGCCTCGGAAGAATGCAGCAGAAAGAACTCCTGAACTCTCTGATAATTCTGAACTTTATGTCTGATCCCCTTGAATGAAGACTTGAAACTCTATTTATAGAGTTCTGATGTGAGCACCCTGAATTTCGGGTTGATTTTTTTATTTATTTTATTGTTATTTTATTTTTTTCTGATTGTTTAGTTTCAATAAATAATTTATTTTGTTTATTTATCTGTAAATATGCTTTTCCGTGCCTTTGATATTTGGAGTGTCAGGGATGTTCAACTTTGGAAATCTTCTTCATGAGTTTTGTAGTGGACATGATTGCCTCCATGACGGTATATAATGTCCCACTCAAACTTGTTTCCTTGTACTCTTTCTGCTTCGCACAACTTCGGGTCGATTTAGACCATTTGATTATTAATTAATTTTCCCACACTTTTCCTTGAACGTTATTAGCACGTTACCGTGACTTTTAATTTGGGAGCACCAGACCAGCCATTTTCTTGAAACCAACTTATCATCCATGATCTACTCGAGACGCTCGTCATCCATGACCTTCGTGTCCCACTCAGACACGTCAGTTTATGCTCCATTTGCTTCGCACAACTTTCCTGACACGTGACCCGATTTTATTTCACCCCACGGTGTCACATTCATTTTCCAACTTGATTTATGGGTACCCTGTCGACCAAAACCTGTCAGCCCCAATTATAGACATGGCCCACATTGAGCCTACTACCCGTCCGACACTTGTGTCCCATTTATTAGAATTCCCATGTGCTACTTATTTGTCCATGAACATCAACACCTATTTTTAATTCGATTATTTCGTAATGTCTGATTTTGACCCAATTCGGCTCCACCGAGTCCAGCCCAGCTCCATGTTACTCTCCATCATGATGCCCTCATTTTTGCTTGTCCAAAAATAATATTCAATACCTAGCCTCTATTCCAAATATTGAGTGTAATTCCTTTGATTTAAATCCCTCAATAAATCCAATCCCTATTTTATTTCCACCCTTGATTTCACTCCTAACCAATCCTACCCCTCTATTCCTACATGGCAACTCCCAACTCTCACTCCCACAAAGCTGGCTAGCCCTAAAGGAATGCATGAGAGAATCTTTTCTCTCTAACTTTTTCCTTCTTTTCTCTCTCTCATTTATTATTCACTCTTTCTATCTCTCCTCTCTCATTTGTTTACACCAACACCAGACAACACCAACACCATTCAACAACAACAGCAGCACCTTCTTTTCCCCGAGCCCAACTCCCATGCCCGAGCCCTGGCCGTCGGCCACTGGCCGGACTTCCTCCTGGCCGAGCACGGCCGAGCCCCACTACCCTTTCCTTCTTCTTCTTCCCACAACAACCACACCCTCACCATTAATCAACCTCCACCCTCACCATTAATCCACCACCACCATCACCTTAGCCTGAGCCCTATGGCCGTGGCCGCCACCCCCTAGCCGAGCACAGCTCCGACCACCTCCTTCCCGAACTCTCCTCCATCTCCTCCTCCCACTTCGAAATCACCATCACTACTTCTTCCCACCATTTCGATCACCAAACCGCCACCACACTCCAACCTTCCACTACGAGCCACCGCCCCCGCCGTGCTGGGACGTGCGCCGCCCGCCTCCGCCGGGCCAGGCTGGGCCGGCGCCGCCCAGAAGTTGCTGCAAACAGCAGCAAGTGGCAGCAACGCCAGGTTCGGCCCTATGGACGCGTGCAGGCGGCCACCGCCGTGCCACCGCCGTCGTGGTCGGCGTGGCCGACCCCCACATGGCCGGGCGCACCCCTGGGGTAGGCCCCCTGACGGCCACCGTCCTCTGAGACGCGCCGTCGAGATGATTCGTGCGTTTCGCACGAAGTTCCGTCGTGACGCGCGCGGGATTGATTCAGAAATTGCGTTCCGTTACAGCAAATTTGTGCACATTTTCCTGGGAATCCGATCGTTGGATCAGCGATTTCTTTGCTCCGTCACAATCTCGGTATATCCACCTTCACCCCTGTCAATTTTCGTCCGTTAATTTTATCGTTTGATACATCAAAACCGGCCACCAAGTTGACCGTTTAAATTGTATTAATTTTGGACAGTTTTGTGGGGTCAACTTCGTCAGCTTGTACCTCCTCCACCGCAGCTTCGTTTGGCGTGCTACCAGTTCTTGTGCGAAGCTGGTATAACACTCTTGCTACCCCTCCAGTTTCGTTTTATTGTGAGCTTGTTTGATTGGTTGAATTCGACGCCAAAGTTGGCCGTCCGAATTCGTAATTTCAACTTGTAAAATTCCATTTTTGAACACGGGACTCCAGATTTAATTTCTGACACCACCAGTAGACTCGTGGCATCGTTCTGGCATATTTTCATATAAAATTTGTTAGATTTGGAGAACGTGGACCCTGGCACATTTTTTGGTGCAAAGTGTTTCCCACATTCTGGGTCAACATGATTTTTTGACGCCGGCTCATCGGAATCCAATTCCGGATATACCGTTGAGTTTGTATCGTCATTCTGGACTCGTTGACATATAATTTGCTAGGTTTTGGTGGACATTGGATCTGACACGCATTTTGGTGCAAGTCGGATACCAATATCCGGGTCAATGGGTCATTTTCATATCGGCTCATCGGAATCCAATTCCGGATATACCGTTGAGTTCGTATCGTCATTCTGGACTCGTTGACATATAGTTTGCTGAGTTTTGAGAACTTTCACTCTGGCACGCATTTCCGTGCAAACCGGAATTCCAAGTTCTGGTCAACGGACCAAATTGAGATCGGGTCAACGGAACCCAATTCTGGAGATACCGTTGGGTTCGTATCGTCATTCTGGATTCGTGGACATATAATTTTTTATATTTTATAGACTTGTTTTCTTGCACGTATTTTGGTGCAAAATGGCTCCGACACGGACACCGTTTTGACTCGAAATTACCTTTTTGCCCTTATGTCCAAATTAGACCGACAGGCTATCCAAGCTAATTTGACCATTCTAGACACGTTGGCGATGTTTATTTCATCGTCCGACAATGTTTGTTGATAGTTTCTCTGAGTTTAACCTTTTTATAATTATTAATAATTAATTCTTATAATGTTCGTATTTCGGGATTAGTACAACGAAACTGAGATCAGTCAATTCCAGTGATCACATCGCTGAAATTAACAAGATGGACACATGGAACATTATAATAAGATTATTAACTTTACCGTTAATCATCTTATCTCGATTTGCGTGTCGTAAGTTTCGACGTACGAATAACGAAGTACACCTTATATCTTTAATAATTAGACTAGAATTAACCCTGTTGACCAGAGTTGACCAGTTGACCCAAAGTCAACTGTGAGCCAACACTTGACCTAGTTTGACTAGATTATTGACCGGAGTTGACCTAGAGTTGTTTTGACTTAGAAGAACCTAGGATAATATAAGTTGCTCGTAGAGATTCATTTATTACAACTTGAACACCTTGTAATCTGTGTTGCTTTAAATAGGACTCTGTGGCTTCAGTTGGACCCCCTATACTTATCAGCTGTTCAGGTTATCAGGCATCTGATCATTTCATATCATGTTTAGGATTATATTTCCTGCTTTAGACTATCTTACTTGATGCTGACACGTTGGTAACACGGATTGGTACTATATGGATCCCTTCATGAGATGTTATTCCTCTCGGGAGCATCAGATACTTTTGTCATGTGTGTTTCGCTTACATCACGTATCATATGCTTCTATCATAATGAATCTTCGGGAATCAGCTAGTGACTCATGTACCCTCATGATCACCGAGCCTTCACGAATCAATTCATGAATCACCCTTTATGGGCAACGTAGTATAATCATGAATCTTAACGTAACTTGAATGGATCCTTGTGTATTGATTGGGGATGGAGGAGTATAAGTGAACATGTGAATAAATCCAAGTAGTGTAATCATGAATCAATTCCAAGTAGTGTAATCATGAATCAGTCCTTAGCCATTCACATGTTTATGCAGTACTCTGAATCACTAGCATTGTCTCTCTTTATATATCATAGATATTTACTTACAGTCTCTCTTTTACATTATGCTATTTCTTCAGATCCTGTATTTTATTCTCTAGCATGATTACATTTTCTTTCCTGTTATGACTTGTTGAGATGTATTGTGCTCGCTCCTGTCCTGACTGGACCTGTTGATAAATTTTACAGATAGCTTGGAGGTTGCCTGCTAGCCTAGAGGAGACACATTAGAGGTTGTTTAGTTAGCTATTTTCAGTTGTCCGGAGTTGTATTTATTTTATGGATTACTGTATTTGAGCTTTGAGATGTATTTTCTAGATTTGTGTATCTTAGACACTTAGGCTTCTATCTGCTGTATCTTTTGGATTTCATGTTTTACCTATCTTTTATCTTGCTCTACCTTAGTTGTGATTGGGACTGTATCTGCTATGTCACCTCCATTCGGGGAGTAAACTGCTTAGCCTTAAACTGTTAGATGCATGAGACCTAGGACAGCGTTCTACCGCCGACACTGCGGTGTAGGCTGGGCGTTGTTACGTTCTCGAGCCCTAACTCTAGGGTACGGGTCGTGACATCTGGAAATAACTAAATTTTAGTTATTCTGAATGGCGCAAGTTGGATTGCGCATGGATTGGATGGTGCAGCATCAGACTGCGCAGGCAGTTGTTGGATCGTGGGCCAACTGTCTTGGACACATGGCATCTTTTGATTGAATTGCACAAGATCGTGTGCAGACGGTTGCCACGTAGTGAGCTATTGATGGCATGAAGGCCACGTGTACATTTGTCAGTTGTCATGATGAAGTACGCCACATAAATTGTGCTGACTTCAGTTTGCACGAGGATGGACTGCGCAGCAGAGTGCCTGACCGATTGTGCTGCATGTACAGTTGTCATCGAGCGCCGTGCTGCACGATAAACTAATAGTTGCCTCATTCTCCGCGCTGTCAGTTGTTAGAAGATTTGATTTTGTCAGGTAATGATGACAAGGCCACGTCAGCTTTGCGCAGTTGAGAGTGAGCGCAGTCCAGTATGTGCAATATGAATGATGCGCAATCTGACGTCTGCGCAGTTCATTTGAAAGATGCATTTCTTGATTTTCATGAGTTTGTTGATGTGTGCAACTTGATTTTTAGGACCTACAAGACCCCCTTCAAAGTTTTCGAAAGTTGAACTTTATTCAAAATTTCGAAATACTTTGAATTTTGAATTTTCAATCAAGTTGCGCATGTGATGATGCTGTCTGCGCAATCGGAGGGATTCATCCTACTTTTTCGGAGCAATCTGAGGCGGCCGTTACTCTTTGAAAAACTATAAATAGTTCTCCGTTTTCTCACTGTCATTCTTTACTTGTTTTCATTGTGCTTTAAGAGAGAGAAGTCCCGAGCCTATTCCTCCTTTCTTCTCCGTCGAACTCCATGGCCCCCAAGCGTTCCTCTGCCGCCGACAAGGGCAAGGCCCCCGCCGAGTCTTCAACTCGGGTTGCGCCACGTCCTTCCGTCACGAAGCTGTGCACCCTGCTGTGCGAGGTAGATAACCCAATCGAAAACTCTTTTTAGGGTTTTTCGACTTTACTGAATCTAAAAACCTATCTCTTTTTAGAGATATGGTCATACTACGCCACCCTTTTTAGGGTTTAGGTTGCACGAACCCAATATTTTTTTTATGAAGAGTATCTTCTCGCGCAATCGGTTGAATTACGCTGGCAAAAGTCAGCGCAATCGGCTGATTTGCGCAAGATTATCAGCGCAAACTGTTGTTTTGTGCCTGCTTTCTCAGCACAATCTGATGCTTGCGCAAACTATATCAGCACAATCTGATGCTTGCGCAATCTGAAGTTTGCACAATCTGATGACAGAATCTCTGACTTGACTTGTACTGAATCTTATTTTTATCTGTTTGATGTAGTTAATACCAGAGAGGACCCTGAGTATGAAACCTTCGTAGGGACTCTTGCAGAATCAGAATATAAAGAGGACTTGTCCCATGTGCTCTTCCCACAATATGTCCTTCTATCCTTTCGCTAAGCTATCTTGATAGCACAGGACAATGAGACTTTGTTAAGTCTGATGAATGGGCAGCCCTTGCAGTCTGCTGATGCCATCACCCAAAAGAAACCTATGTTCCTATTTGGTGAAGCCATTGACAAAAGTTCTCAGCCAAGACCCCGTGTTGAGCAGAGAACTTTCCAAATGAAAGAGAAACTGATCTTGCTACCAGACATTGTTAGATGCCTCCCTCTAGCACGATATGCTCATGCAAGCCATCCCAGGAGGATGGACTGGGACATTACTCCTCTTCAATATACACGGACTGGAAAGATCTGTGTCAAGAAAGGCCCGAACAAAAAGGACATGTTCTATAGTTCTTCTGAGCGACACAGTACTTTACTCGGGGGGTTGAAGCCAGGGTGCATCCCTCCAGAGAACTCTTCTTTATTGCTGCCTGTGAGGACTCCAATCTTTGCAAATGAGTTTGTAAAGGCTGAGGGCAGATATCCGGATCAGGACATCCGGCTGACCGGTCTGGTAAACCCAGACATCAAGAGATGGAGCTGTATAGCCAACTGGATATTAGTCCAGTTTGAAGAGAAGCTCAAAGAGATCGAGCTGTATAATGCGGTACACGCTAGCGTGTATGGATTCCTTCCAAACCCTCATCTATTTCTGGCTCTGGCAAGAGGTACAACTATTGGACAGGGACGTTCATGACTACGGGGAGATTGGATTGGCCCTCCACGAGATGAAGTACATCTCGTGCTTACCAATGGGAGACTTCCCTTACGAGGAGTACGTCCCAACCAATGACGAGTTAGATAGACTCCGTCGAGAGAATTCAAAGATGGTGGCAGTCTTTGACGAATTACTGTGCCATTATGACATTTGCTCTCTATACTACAAAAGCGGCTCTTCTGGCACATGCTATTCATCAAAATGGTTGACTTATCTTTTTCTCAACCATATTATTGAGAAAAAGACCAAAGATCATGACTCATGCAACCCGGATTTCTTCCAACCCCTCAGCAACAGCGAAGTGATCAGTCTGATGGAAGAGAACAACAGAATGGATATTAAAGTTACTGATAAACACCACTTAAGGCTGGAGACCATATTGAAAGCTTTATAAGAATGGGCTACAGGTCCATCTAAAGAAGCTCAACTGGCAGGAATTTTGACCTACTGGCTCCGACGATTCGTCATGCCCGGAGCGAGTGCCGTAGACCGCTTCCACCGCGGTATTCTTTTTGCTGCCGTCCGATTAGTCTTCGGCTACCGGATGGATTTACTCTCAGCGATGACTTGTAGAATAAATGTAGGTCTTCGTCTGTATGTTGATTCCATGCTCAAATGTAAGGGTGATAAGGGGAACTTCCCTAGATTGGAGTTACCTTACACTTACTTATTCGGATGGTTGCTCTTACATCATCCGACATTGATGAACCCTGCCATGGGAGCAGTTGGTGGCAGTTTTCTGCGCAGATTTTCTCAGGGCAAGTGGATATACACTAGCCTGAAGGACTGCAGACGTACTCTGAATCTTGGCAAAGGATGGAATTTTTATTGTTCTTCTCCTCCAACTGGTTATGAATTTATGGTACCAAATCTGATGGACCTTGGGAGGAAACCAATAGGTTGATCAGCTTTTGACTGGTTGAAGACGATCAGACCATCGCATTTGGTGTACAGATTTGAAGAAGAGTGCTATCTTGAGCCATATTTACCAAGTCGCTTTGCTCGTCAATTTGGTTATGATCAGTTCCATGTGGGCAATGCTATCACTTGCCTACAAGGAAATGGATACTTGATTGATGGTGCCAGAGCGTGGGCCTACTACAACGCTCGAGACACAAAGACAATGTTCTCGATGCCAAGCAAGGATAATAATGGCCCAAGAATGTTATACACATATTCATTGTTTTATACTGCTGCAAATACTTTTGCTGAGAATTATAACCTTGTTGATAGTTTTGCAACAGCAAATCGTCTGAGGAAAGAAGCGACTGATATATTAGCTCCAAATAATGATGAAGAACATGAACCAGTGGATGATCCATTGGAAGCCTCCATGGAAGCAAACTTCCCTGAGGAAGTCAACCAACCATTAAAGGTTTCTTTGAAGGTTGTTAAATCTCCGGCCAAGGAGAAGAAGAGAAGGAGAGAAGAGCCTTCTTCCCAGCTGCGAAAAAGAAATTGATCTTGGAACATTCTTCAGAGAAGATTACTACTAGATCACAATCTCGGCAGCTGGCCGAGACAATCCAACGGGAAGAAGCACTACACCGACCTCTGTTCAAAAATAGGTCGAGGTAATAACTGTAGAGAATCCTGAGAGGCCTCTGCATAGAAAGAAGAAGCTGGTGCACAAAGAAGAAAACAAACAGTCTCTCCTCCTAGGCAAGTCTTGTCTTCGATAGTGGTGAACGCTGCAGCCGGAATCACCATGCCATCTCCTACTCATGTTTCTGAGTCTGGGCATAAAACTTCCAGTCTAGAACAGAGGGAGGAAATCGAGCAGAGGAAAGAGGTTGATCAGAGAAACGAGGCTGTGGAGCCCAGAGGAGATATTGCAGAGACAGAGCAAGAAGCTTTGCAATCTCCTTTACCGATGATGGAGACTAATCAACCTCCTGCCACACCGGGAGCAATCCGCGAGGAGAAGGATCGTTTGATGATCGAAGCTTTATATGACTGTGACTTCGGCTCATAGGATTATGTTGATCAAACCGCTACAACTGCCAGTGGGGAGGTACCGGAGGAAGATAAAAATGAGGAGAGTTCATCATCTTCAGAGGCTGATGAAGATACACAGGATCTCGAAGGGAATAATGAAGAGCATGTATCTCCTAAAGCTGTTAATGACACCTTGGATCCTGAAAAGGATGTTGAGGTGCAGATATCTCCCGAAACTGCTGATGATACCCTGAATCCTGAAAAGGATGTTGAGGTACAGGCATTTCCAGAAAAGATAGCAGATGAAGAAGCGATGGAGGAAACTCCTGCTGTTGATCCCCAAGGTATTAGAATGAAATTAGCAATCTTCTTTTAATAAATTGATAGCTGACATCTTTATTCTTATCCATACAGAACTTGGATCTTCTCCAGCTCCTCCAGTATGCATGGACATAGTACTTGCAACGACGATAGCTAGTAGCAGTCGTCACTTGTCATGTGGCTCTGAGGCAGGCAGTAGCCAGGCTGTCATGTCTGAAGCTACTTCTGTTAGGCTGAAATCTGTTCCAACAGATGATAGGCCTGTTGTCGGATCAAGCCATGGTAAGACTGTTTTCACCTTTATTCTTTGACAGTAGCAAATGACAGGCAAAATGACAATATTTAATTTTGCAGAGGAACAACCGGGAGGAGCAGCCAGCTCCACTTTAGTTCCTTTATTAAAAGAGCCCTCTGTACAAGTACAAGAAACTGAACGACCTGCCGCTTCAACATCAACAGGAGTAGCTGCTACTCCTGGTGCTCTAGCTACCAATCAGTTCGTCATCCGCTCATTTACCAAATTCTTCTTTGTTTCATTGGGGCCTCTGATAAATAGAGTGATGGAAAAGGAAGATGCTGATTTTTACATGGTTAGAGGTCCAACCTATTTCTTAGTTAATGCCATCCGTGAACAAGGTGACGAAGATCAAGCTACATTTCTTGATCACATATTGGATGAGCTGGAGACCTCAACGAAGAGCTACAAAGAGCTGAACAAAGGAGAGGTAGAACCTTTGATACAAGCCAAATTTGAACAGATGTCTCAGGAGGCTGCAGTTGAGAGAGTCAATTTCCAAATTATCTTGGATACTTTCACTGCCAAGTTTGCTGAGTACAATTCTAAAGTGGAGACGGTATCTTCTGTTGCTGAGAGAAAAGAGAGCAGAATTGTTGAATTGAAAACAGAGATTGCCCGTCTTCAGGAAGAGCTGGAGAATGAGGTCACCGAACATCAAACTGCAATTCAACAACTCGGTACTCTAATCCAAGAAAGAGACGAATATGCTGCAGCTCATAATGCTGAAATCACTCGTAGAATGGTAACCATGCCAACATTCAATAAAAAATCTGGGATAGAAGAAGCCAGGAAACGAGTGATGGAATCCCGTGAAGAACGACTGCAGACTCTGAAGCAACAGATAACCGGCTTGATGACACCTCCAGCTTAGTAGAAAAATATCTTGTATCTTCTTGTCTTTTGCAGCATGTATGTTTTTATAATGTCTTGAATTTTGATCAATAAAAGACATTTTGTTGTGGTTCTTTTATTTATTGCATATCTTGTTCAGATATAAATAATAGCGATAGAAAATATATTCAGAGGTACAGGACATGATATATTTCTGGATTTTTAGAAAGGAATTATATTCATTATATTTGCTCAGATGTAATATGGACATGGCAGAATATAATTTATTGAATATTATTATTTTAGTAGACAACTCAATCAGGGATGACAAGTTGCTGATGTGGATGATGAACGATAATGAATCGTCAAAATGTGTGAACGAAATGAATCGTCGGGATGAACGGATGAACCGTCAAATGAGTTGAATGAACGGGTGAACCGTCAAATGGATGGTAATGAACGAAAAACCGTCAGATAATAATGAACGGATGAACCGTCGGATGGATTGAATGAACAGACGAACCGTCAGATGATAATGAACGGGTGAACCGTCAGATGATAATGAACGGGCAAACCGTCAGATGAATTGAATGAACGGGTAAACCGTCGGATGATGATGAACGGGTGTACCGTCCGATGATAATAAATGGGCGAACCGTCGGATGAATGTGTCGCTTCGTTGTTTGGAGAATCTCTGCCTATAAATAGAACAGAAATCTGAAAGGAATGATCATTTCCACTTTTCAACAAAAAGATGGCGTCTGGAGATGCATCCAAGAAGGCTGAACTCGCCCCGAAGGTTGAAGCGGGCACTGAAGATCGTCTTGTCGAACCAGTCCAGCCAAAGCAGACAGAAGCAGGCGAAGGTTCGTCTGCACCCAAACCACCGCGGGATATCCTGGATTTCCTACTTGAACCAGGAAAGACTAAAGAGGAAGAGGCCATGAGGATGGCTGCTTGCAAGTTCCTGGTGGGTTCCAGCAAGGATGTTCTCGGCTCTTTTGCTGATTATGTCTTTGATAAGGACGGCAGTGGTCCACGTCCCAATGTTGAGAAGGATAATAGTGATCTCCCTTAATATCATGCACTATCATTGATGATGAAATAAAATTGAATTTTATTTATGAACTTGTCTGATGATTTACAAGTATTTACATTTATACATAATTTTTTAAGAAATTTGCCATTGATAGGCATCATAGCAACTCGACCATCCAGCTCTGAGAGTTGATAGGCTCCATTTGAGAAGACTTTGCTTATAACATAAGGTCCTTCCCACTTTGCGTCGAATTTGCCTTTGCTCATGTGAGTCATAGTCATAGGACGTCTGACTGTTAGAACGAGTTCTCCTTGCTGAAATGCTCTGACTTTAACTTTGCGGTTGAAGGTCTTTGAGATACGAGCTTGATATAACTCAATATTTGTTGAGCCAATAGCCGCTTCTCATCAAGCGCTTCTAATTCTTGAAGTCGAAGAAGATCGTTATTCTCTGTAGTGAGCTCGTTAGCAATGACGATCCTTAAGGACGGAATTTGAAGTTCTAAGGAAAGAACAGCTTCACAGCCATACACCAGAGAGAAGGGTGTACAGCCTGTAGGGTTACAGACCGTAGTACGGTAGGCCCATAGACATTCGCCAAGCTTTTCACTCCAGTTCCGTTTGTTAGTAGATACAAACTTATTGAGGAGCTTGATGATAGTCTTGTTGAAGGCTTCGGCCAAGCCATTAGCAGCAGGATTGTAGGTTGTCGAAGCGACATTGTCAATCCGGTGATCATCGCAGAATCTGGTAAATTTCTGACTGATAAATTGAGGTCCATTGTCGTGAATGATTCGTCGAGGTACACCAAATCTGTAGATGACATGGTGTTTGACAAAGTTGATGACACTACTTGTCTTGACTTCAGCCAGAGGTATAGCTTCAGCCCACTTGGAAAAGTAGTCTGTTATCGCTAATATGAATCGATATCCTCTAGAAGAAGAAGGATTGATGGGACCTATAATATCCATGCCCCAAGCTTCGAAAGGCCAAGAAGCAGCCATCGAATGCAGAAATTCTGAAGGTTGATGGATGAAATCTGCATGGATTTTTCAAGCACGACATTTTCTTGCATATTCGATGGCATCTGATACCATAGAGTGCCAGTAATAACCCATGCGTCGAATGCGATCCTGCAGCTTAGGACCGGGTTGATGTGCTCCGCAGACACCGTCATGAGCTTCGCGCAACACTTGCTTTGCTTCATCACCAGCGAGACAGCGCAAGAGAAGACCATCATAAGTCCGCCGATAGAGAGTTTTGGTAGTTTGATTATAGTAGAATCGGAGAGACCGCCGACGAATACTTGTAGCCTCCTTAGGATCTTCGGGGAGTATGTCATGAACTACAAAGTCGATGAAAGGAGCTCTCCAATCTTCATCGATAACATTAACTTCTACAAGGTTGCTGAACTCAATATTATGATTGTTTTCAATGCAAAATAACTCACGATTAGAGACAACCACCACCTGCTGTCTTTTGATAGGGATAGCTAAGACAGCTGCAAGATTGGCCAAGACATCTGCTTCAGTATTGCAAGCTCGATGAACATAGTCGATGAAGAAAGCTTTGAATGATGTAGCCGTGCTAATCGTCGCTTCATGATAAGGCATCAGATCTTGATGGCGAACTTCATAGGTTCCTCTAACCTGATTAACAACCAGTTTAGAGTTGCCATAGACTTCGAGATATTCAACTTCTATTTGTTTGGCTAGCTGAAGATCGATGAGTAGAGCGTTGTACTCTGTTACATTGTTGGAGCAGGATTCATCTAGAGAGTAGGCTCTTTGAATAGCTGATCCGTCTGGAGAAACGAGAACAACTCTAACTCCTGCTACAATGGTACCATTTGGTCCGATCCTGGATGCACCGTCGAAGAACAGACGCCAGGTAGGAAATTCTTCAGAGATCATGTTCACTTCCAATGTCTTATCTGGAATTTCATCGTAGAGTTTGGATATTTCTGGCACAGGATGAGCCGCTAAAAATCTGCCAGTGCTTGATCTTTGACAGATTTTTGAGGAACGTATACCATGTCATATTGGGCTAGCAGGATGGCCCATGTAGCCAGCCGAAAATTAAGTGTGCTGGGCTTCTTCATGAGTACCCGAAGAGGATTAACTCGGGATATGACATGAATAGTTTGTCCATTGATGTAATGCCTTTCTTTTAAACAGCAAACATAAGAGCTAGGCATTCTTTTTCGACCGGACTATAACGATGTTCAGCACCAATCATAGTACGACTGAGATAGTAGATAGCCTGTTCATGACCTTCATTATTTTTTGGCAAGTAAAGCACCCAATGAATGATCCATAGCACGGACATACATTAAGAATGGTATGCCTGAGATTGGTGGCACCAAGACTGGTGGATTCATGAGATATCGTTTGATGTCATCAAATGCTCGTTGACATTCTTCAGTCCAAATGAAAGATACACCCTTCTTCATTGGTTGAGTGAATGGTCTACAGCGTCCGGACAAGTTCGAAATGAATCTCCTGATGTATGCAAGTCGACCTTGGAATCCTCGTAGCTCTTTTAGGTTGCGTGGAGGACGCATCTCTTGAATGGCTTTAATCTTCTCGGGATCCACGTGTATACCCTTAGAGGTAATGATGAAGCCGAGAAACTTGCCACTAGAGACACCCAAGAATGACTTGGTGGATTCATTTTGAGTTGATGTTGGCGCATGAGATTGAAGATTGTTCTCAACTCTTGAATATGATCTTCCTTTAGACGACTTTTGACGGCGATATCGTCAACATAGCATTCGATAGTCTTGCGAAGATGATCTCGAAAGATGGTACTCATAGCTCGTTGGTAAGTTGCACCAGCGTTCTTGAGACCAAATGGCATTACTGTGTAGCAATAGACTCCACGGGGAGTACGAAAAGAGGTATGTTTTTCATCTTCGGGATTCATCCGAATTTGATTGTATCCAGAGAATCCATCCATGAAGGATATTCGCTCGAACCCACAGGTATTATCAATCATGACGTCCGTGATAGGGAGAGGAAATTCATCTTTTGGACATGCTTCATTAAGATCTCGAAAATCGATGCAAACTCGAACTTTGTCGATTTTTTATAGGACTGGAACAACGTTGTCTATCCAATCAGGATGTTGTTCTTCTCGAATAAAGCCATAAGCGATGAGCTTCTTGACTTCATCATCGATCGCATCCATCATTTCTGGTTTGAAGCGCCGTTGTTGCTGTTTGACTGGTTTTGTATTGGGCAAAATATTCAGTTTGTGAGTAGCAACTTTGGGATCTAGACCTGGCATGTCTTCGTAACTCGAGGCAAAGACATCAATGTATTCTTTAATAAGAAGAATCAACTCTTGTTTATCTGCCTCTGGAAGATTCTTGCTGATGAATATCGGACGAGGTGATCCGCTTTCTCCTACATCAACTTGAACTAATTGATCTTCGATAGGAGGTTCTCGTTGTTCGAAGCGGAGTACCCACTGATTGTCCATTTGTTGAGCCCAAGGATCTGTTTTAGGATTTTCTTCAATGCCCTCATCATAGCCTTCTAGAAGTTCGGCGGAGACCATATTAGAAGATACGATCACCCGATGGACTTCACCAATGCTGGTATCAGAATCCCATGATCTGGAGTCAGAAGAATTAGAATGTTCTTCGCTATCAGAGTTAGAGACTGCTGGGGATAACATCGGAGGAGAAGTATATCCGAGACCTCTTTTGGTCTTGCTGTAATACATATCCGACTTTCCTTTTGGAACAGTCGTACGGATAGGAGTTCGTCTACCCTTGCCGTAGTTGAGGCCACTTTTGAAGTTATAACCCATTTTTCGGATGATATCTTTTGATTGTTGACTGTAACGACGAAGCTGGAGATGTCCTGTATCGTTACTCTTGCTATCATCCGTATAGCTGAATTGTTGTTCCGGTCCTTTACTAAAAAGTATTAGACTTTCGCCTTTCTTTCGAGTAGGAACAATACGGTATGAATCATCTGGGTCTTCAAATGAGACTTCTGTTTGAAGAGATTGTACAACTCCCATTGTAAATGTTTGGAAGCTATCTAACATATCCAATAGCATTTAGTATAAATGACATCAGTATACTAGAAAGTAGATGCTTTTTTATTGATCTGTCCATTCGTATTTACAACAGGACCTTTAGCCTTAGCAGGCTTGGTCAGATTAATTACAAGAGGGAGAGAAGAAAAACGTGGAGGAGGTTTGTTACGACGAAGATCGATAACAAGTGGCTCAGAGGAGGTGAGCTCCCTTTTATCCTTGTTATGAGTTAGATCAATAACAAGTGGCTCAGAAGAAGTGAGCTATTTTTATCCTTGTTACGACGTAAGTCGATAACAAGTGGCTCAGAAGAGGTGAGCTCCCTTTGATTATCATCCGTTGATTGTTTCTGGACCGGCAAGTGAATAGACAATGGTTTGGAAGATTGAGGATAAGAAACTCGTCCTTTAACAGGTATGATAAGGGTATCCTTGGGTACTGCTTCTGATTCTTCTTCAGTGTCTAAAGCCAATACAACCTTCATAAATTCGTCCTTGTACATACGAGCGTCGTTGCAGTATGCTTCAACACCTTTGAATGGATAGAGATCAGCAACGTCTTTTTGTACCTCTCATTGTCATCAACATACTTAAAATATTGATGGAGAGTTGAGGGAACAATGTTGTGCTCGTGTAGGAATGGCCTCCCCAATAGAGCATTGTAAGAACAACCATGGTTGTCTATGATATAGAAGGTCACTTTTGTGCGGAGATTGCATATTTGTAGTTTTAGGCAATCTTGCCCAAAGGTTCACTTCTTCCCTGATTGAATCCAAGGATGGTGGTGATTGTACTGGAGAGACTATGCACAGGGATTTTCAGAGCATCGAGCATTGTCCTTGGCATAATGCTGAGAGCAGACCCTGGGTCTATCAGATACGATCGACTTTCATCGATAATGACTTATGACATATCTGTATAGTAGAGAGGACGATCATGCCTTGTCTTCCATTAGCATGTCATCTTGTGTGAAAGTTATGTTTGGAATCAATTCCAGAACACTATGACAATGAAGGCAAGAGACAGCTCTGTTGTAAGCTTCTTCAGAAGGGCTAGACAAGTTTCAGCTTGCATGAGGGCCTCACTCAGAGTTTTTTGAGTCTCTTTAAAAGACGCAAGAGCTCAAAGATAGACAGCCGAGCCGGTGTATTGGCTAACTGAGCCAAGATATCAAAGTTATAAGGCTTTTTAAGTCCGGAAGGAGATGACTTCTTCAAAGGTTTGTCAAAGCGGACTTGTTGTTTGCCTTTGTCAGCTACCATCGGCTTGGGAGGAATGGGTACTACAACTGGTGAGGGTGCAGAAGAAATATCTCAGTGGAAACAGGCTACACTAGAGCAGGTTCAGAAGAAGAGGCAGGATTCTCTTAAGCTTCGAGGTAATCCTTCAGATAGGCTTTCCCTGATCTGGTGCCCAACAGAATTTCCTCATCAACTATGGGGTCAAAAGCCACCATGTTACAAGTCTTTGTCTTGCCCTTGGAGCGGTCTTTCTTCTTGGAGGAAGAGGAAACTTCGAACTCTGAAGCAAGATCAGGGTGGATCCACATAATCTCGCCATTATCAAGAGACAAGGGAACGAGACCTTCACTTCGTGGAGGAGAAAGATTCTCGATCTCAAGAGTAGCTTTGGGAATAGGAATGACGCCATGTTGTACCATTTGAGGAGGGAAGTCACCGAACTGAACTGAGACCATATTCGCGGTAACAGTCTTCTCGTCTTGTTGCAGATTGACGACACCAGCGTTGACCAGCTCTTGTATCTTGCCTTTGAGCACGTAGCATGCTCGAGTAGGATGCCCAATGAATTTGTGGTAGACACAATACTTAGGATGATCAGTCTTACCGACTTCATCAGGTTTCTTTGGGTCTGGGAGTTGGATCTTATTGCTTTTGATTAAGCAATCAAAGATGCTTGCAGTGTCATTCTCGTCGAAGGAATACTCTACTTTCAGACGAGGGTCCCTTGGTGGAGGTGCAGAAGGAGTAGAAGTAGATGTAGGCGGAGCTACGTTGACAGCCAGGGATTCTTTGCTCTTCAAGTTGATGTTCAAAGTCTCCTGTTCTTACGGTTGTTCTGGCGATTATCGCCACTTGATGTTTGATGTTCATCCGATCGGGGTTAGACATTTGTACCCTAGCTGCTTGAATTTGTCAGCGCTAAACTTCAGCAGCCTTAGCATTGACAATAAAAGATGGCCAGTCTTGGAACTGAGTTGAGCCCGTCCACATGTTGATGATAGGCAAAAAATTTGCCTTACAAGTGTCTATGGTGACAGCAGCCGGAGTCCCTGGAGGCATTTTTAAAGCTTCTCGGCAGAACCTTTTAATGAAACTCTCAGCAGTCTCATTGTGTCTTTGCTTGATTTTGTTAAGGGCTGACATGGTCATGTCATTGATCCCTCATAAAATCGTTCCAGGAAGATTTGTTTTAGACCTGAGAAGGAAGTGATACAACAGGGCAAGCTTCTGTACCAATCGTATGCTACGCCAGCTAAACAGCCGACGAATACTCTGGTAAGAAGAGCATCATTTGGCTAGAGTTGAACGGTCATTACCTCAAAGTGATTGATGAACTGACTAGGAGAAGTGATGCCATCAAACAAAGAGATCGTTGGGATTTTGTACTTTGGAGGAAATGGGACTTCTTTCCATTCAACTGGGTAGGGCTGCTTGATCCCTAGTCTCTGTAAGTTGTCTTTCTCCTTGAAAGCCTCGAACTGAGTGCGTAAGAGTTTGACAGCTTCATTGGTGTCTTCAGATGATGAAGAAGGAGCAGGTGGAGTCTGAGTGTTAGGAGGGAACAGCATGGTAAATACCACCCCAGCACCTGACTGGCTGGGTGTAGGTTAAACTTGTACAGAGGGTATTTGAGGGATACTACCCCAGCCCAGTATTGACAGGTACCGATGATGCTATGATTTCAGGACTTGCAGAAGGTACAGTCGGTGGTGTGGTATGTTGTGCCACAATAATAGAATGCATACTAGCAACCATTTCAGCCATGGTCTTCAGTTTGTCTTCTAGTGTAGCTATTCGCTGTTCTTAATTTGCTGAAGTTGAAGCATCTGGATCTTCATTGACAACATAAGCTGTCACTTCTCTTGGTACAGTGGAAGACATTGTTTGTTCAGTGCTTTCGCTGTATGTATCATAGTCAGAGAAAGAGTCATCTCCCGAATGAAAAGTAGGAAGACGACCCAAAGGATCTTGAAGAAGATTCCTTTGACCGATTGTATCTCTGCTTCGGGATCGGGTATGTCGAAATACTCCATCAGAAGATTCTTAAAGTAAATCTAAATACCGCTGGCTTGGCTTGCAAGGTTTGCCGTGCTTGGAGCACTTTCTACCCCCAGTGTCTCGGGAAGTCATGTTGACAGAAGCGTATAACACTTCGTCTTCATCTTCTGACATAGCTTCAGAGTTTACAAAAGTCAAACGATCGAAGACAGATCGTTTTGTTGTTTGACAACAATATTGTATGATGACTTTGTGATTGTAATGATGATCAGATGATTGAACTGGGGTGTTGAGACGTTATCCCGCTTTTGCTTGAGATGTTCTCGGAGATCAAAAGTTTGAGGGATCTGTTCTTTGACAATATTCGGAACATGGTTCCGATTCTTCAAATGTTTTGTCCCTTGAGTGTACAAGGAAGTGCTCACTTCATTAGCATAGGTGTCGGGATTTTTGATCCTGGAAACTTGCTTCTGATGATGTTTGGTCTTCGGCATTGGCTGTTTGCGTTTCGCCGAAGTTGGCCTATTGAGATAAGTTCTTAAATCAGCAAATTCACCCCTAGGGGTTTCTGTTTGAGACACTAGCAGTTTTCCCTATTTTGATCGAGAAATCTTGAGAGTTGGAAGATCTTGGAATTCTGCTACTGGAGTAGGCAGAATACCTCTTTGATCAGTACAAGTTTCTTGACATGAAGGAAAGAAGAATCTTTGTTTGAAAGAGTTCTTGTACTGACTGGTGCCGAGGCACATTCAGATTGATCTTCTACAGTAAAAACCGAAGAAGATTGAGAAAAGACCAAAGGGCCTTTTCCATTGTTTTGTGAAGAAGGGTTAGCTAAAGAGCGTTTCCCTCTGTTGTCTTCCAAGTCATGGGACAAGGAAGTTTGAGAAAAGACCAACGGGCCTTTTCCTTTGTTCTGAAGTGGAAGAGGAATAGCCAAAGGACTACCCCAGTGGATTGCGCAGGAGCAACTGGGTGTTGGGAAGAGGAATAGAGCTTTTCCCCTTGCTATGAGAAGAAAAGAGTTTAGCCAAAGGGCTGTCACTCTTGGATTGTGCTGGTACAGTTTGCGCATGGGTTGATGGTGCACTGGCCACTTGCGCATGAGTAACTCTGGCAGAAGCTCTTCTGGCCTCAGTCATAATGGTTTGCGCAGGAGTCTTGTTGCCAGAGTGTTTGGTTTGCACTCTGGTTGCTGGAGTAGTGGATTGTGAAGGAGTTGTTGCAGCCAACTGCGCCAGGGCAGAGGAGTCTTGCACTTTGATAGGGCAGCATATGAAGTGGTTTGTGCACTGGCAACAGCAGACTGCGCAGGAGTAGTTGAGGCAGATTGTACAACAGCCAGGACTTTAGATTGTGCAACAGTCTTGGTGGCAGAGACCTTAGACTGCCCAGCAGTCTTGTTGGCAGAACGAATAGACTGCACAGGAGTCTTGCTGGCAGAATCAATAGACTGCACAGCAGTCTTAGGGACCCACACTAGGCGCACTTTGCTCGTGGCAGAAGTTGCTGCAGTGCGAGGAGTGGTCCTGGAGTTGATCATAGCTTCATAGGCTGTCTGGTTGACCTTCACAACCAGCGTCTTCTGCGTCTTACCGATAGATGCAATGTCACATTGAGTTGTCACTTCCTCGTCGGAGGAGAAAGTCGTCCCGAGCAGAGTCGCCATTTTGTTTGCAAAAACAAAAGTGTGTACTTTATTTCAACAAACTTTGTAAAGAAATTACAAGAATTATGGGAAAGGTACAACTATAGGAATCCAATCTAGAAGACGATTGCTTTATTCCTTGGACGATGTGAACTTTGAAGACGATAGCCTCTGAAGTTGAATTGAAGGCAAAAGCCTCGGAAGAATGCAGCATCACTTGGGCAAGAACTCCTGAACTCTCTGATATTTCTGAACTTTATGTCTGATCCCCTTAAATGAAGACTTGAAAATCTATTTATAGAGTTCTGGAAATAACTAACTTTTAGTTATTCTGAATAGCGCAAGTTGGATTGTGCATGGATTGGATGGCGCAGCATCAGACTGCGCAGGCAGTTTTTGGATCGTGGGCCAACTGTCTTGGACACATGGCATCTTTTGATTGAATTGCGCATGATCGTGTGCAGACGGTTGCCACGTAGTGAGCTATTGATGGCATGAAGGCCACGTGTACATTTGTCAGTTGTCATGATGAAGTGTGCCACATGAATTGCGCTGACTTCAGCTTGCGCGAGGATGGACTGCGCAGCAAAGTGCCTGACCGATTGCACTGCATGTACAGCTGTTATCGAGCACCGTGCTGCACGATAAACGAACAGTTGCCTCGTTCTCCGTGCTGTCAGTTGTCAGAAGATTTGATTTTATCAGGTAATGATGACAAGGCCACGTCAGCTTTGCGTCGTTGAGAGTGAGCGCAGTCCAGTATGCGCAATCTGAATGGTGCGCAATCTGACGTCTGTGCAGTTCATTTGAAAGATGCATTTCTTGATTTTCATGACTTTGTTGATGTGTGCAACTTGATTTTTAGGACCTACACTCCCCTGCCCCAATCAATACACAAGGATCTAGCCAAGTTATGTTATTGTACACGAAGTATAGTCATACACGAAGATCATGTGAGCACATGAGTATACACGATTTCACACGATTTGTACATGAAAAGCACGAACACAAGGAGTACACGATGCTCATGATAAAGTACACGAACACGAAATACCCGATGTATCCGCTAAGGGATAACATCGCATGACAAGATCCATATAGTACTAATCCGTGTTTCCAACATGTCAGCATCATATAAAGTAATCTAAAGCAGGAAATATACTCCTAAGCAGGATATAAAATGATCAAAGAATGTACTCGCCTGTATCCTGAGTATCTGAAGAGTATCTACTGTCCGAGGAGTGGTGTCTGTCTCCTATAGAACAATACAAGTCACTATAAGTCTAAAATGATATAACAGACTGCTACAATGCATCTACATGAAGTTTGGGGTTAACTAGACTAAAGTCAACTCTCGGTCAACTCTAGTCAACTAGACTAGTCAAACTAGGTCAACTAGGTCAAACCTAAGCCAAACAAGTCTCACTAAGCCTAACCAGCCTATTCTAGCATGCACACACCATTTCTAGGCTATACAAGCCAACTACACACTTAACTGGCATTCAAGCCATACCCATAGGCAATGAGCCATAGGTATACACCCATAGGCTATGTTACCTATAGTCCAAACCACATATTTACATATACACATATATTAATATATCTAAATTAATATAATAACCACATTATAATATATAGGCTACATAATATGCATATATATATATATATATATATATATATATAATATATATATATTATATATATATATATATATATATATATATATATATATATATACATATACACATGTATATACCTAGAGTGATAGGGAATAGGGCACATGTGTAGATGTGCCTAGGTGTACACATGTGTGTGTAATTTATATAGAAAAGTGTGTGTGTGTGTGTGTGTGTGTAATTTGTGAGAGTGTAAAGTGTCAAGGCAATGTGGCATGGTGTCAAGTGACAGTGAGGTGTAATAGGTGAATGTGTGAAATCATGCCAGTTAGCAATAGGTTGACAGTAGAGTGCTAGGTTGTGAACTGATTCAAACTAGTGTGTGTGATAGGTGAGGGTGTGAGTGATATAAACATGTGGGTCCATGTGTCTAGTGTCAATAGGATTAAAGTGTGTGAGTGTCAATATGAATGTGGATACATGTAACAGTAGAGTGTAAGGTGTGTCGATGAGAACTTAGGAATTAGGAAGTGTAGAGTGTGTTCAGGAATTGGAATATGAAGACAGTGAGAAGTTCTCAGTTTTAGGAACTCAAATGACAGTTTAGTGATACTTGAGATTTTCAGGACATTAAGTAATGTTAGTTCAAACTGTCAGCTAGCAGTTCAATTCAAGACCCAACAACCATTGAAAACCATCCTTCAACTACCAAATCAAAAACCAAATGACAGCAACTACACACATATACAGGAATTTAATCATGGAAATGAACATCAATTTAGTTTTTAGAAAAGTAAACAATTGATAGTAAACAAACTCAGATTTTAGGCAATGACAGCCCATGCCATATTCGAAATCTCATTACTCAAGTGAAAACCTAATCTAACTTGCAAAACCAACTTAACAGGAACTAATCACATGCATATGAGTATACATGGCAATAAACATTCGAAAATCAGTTGTAACAGAGATGCAAGTTCAGGATTTTCAAAAAAAACAATGTATCTGTTGATTCATAGGCAGCCCCCAAACTACATTCAAAATCCCATTTCTAAGTGCAAAACCCAAATCCAACACGTAAAATCAAACTAACAGTAGCTATTACATGTGTCCAGGATCCAATATGACAATTTATCATTAATTTAAATCAGTAAAAGGAATTAAACTCAGGAAATTAAGAAACTGAACATGCGTATCAGTCGAGAATGGAAAACTCCCAAATTCAATTCAAAACTCATTAATATACAAATTTAAGGGTTGGTAATAGTGTCACATATGTGTAGGTGTCCCTCGAGTCCTCTCGTGTCACCCAGAGCCGGATACGGCGTGTCCACACATCATGAACCACTCTCGTGCACACACAGACACGCTGTCTCGTGCACGCGTGCACTCATGTCTAGGACACGGCACACGATACGAGACAACACGTGGGTGTGCACCTAGGTTCGCCTAGGGTAGGGCCACCTCACAGACACCCTGCACTGTGTCCACGAGACTCCAGGATGCGATACGGAGCCCGTGTCAGCTCGCGGATTGCCGCTGTGTGCGCGCAGCGCGTGCCCAGTGCGGGCACGATTGCTCCACGTGTACACAACCATCTGCTCCCAAATTTTGGGAGCGTGATGTCAGACGTTGCCCCTCACTCCACACAAAAAATTGGCGTGTCCACGTGTCCTGTGTCGGGAGTTCTCAGCCCCGTGATGCAGGACACTGTGTTCGTGCACGCGGGCAGCATGTTCGTGTCCCCGTGTGGACACGACACAAAACTGAAATTAGGAAATAATTACAGAAATGCATAAGCAATACCTAGATCTAGGTTTCCATTCAAATGGATTTGCAAAAATAGCAAATCGAGTCGGTTCGGGCATTTCGTCGAACACTTAGCTATATGTTTGATACGTGTCCGATACGGACACGTAATCTAATGCAAATGACACGAAATTCCTACAGTAGCTAGGGGACACCTATTCCTAAGCCATCATACACTAAAAATAGGATTAAATCACAATTTGAGGGCGGTTACCTATGTGTGCCAATCCTCCAAGAAAGCTCCAACGGAAAGATTCCAAAAACCAACTCCAAAGCTCCAAATGAACCCAAAACTGAGATTAACCTCCAGAAATGATAAACATACAAAAATTAGGTCCTAATGCAAAAGAATAGGATTAAAAAGGATTTAAAATGAATTTATGAGATTTTTGAAGGGAAAAAAACCTTTTCTTCAAAACTAGGTCAAGCTCTAAAAGAGGCAAGAACTCCTCAACATGACATTAAATAGGGGCTTTCCTATGGCTGGTCATAAGTTGCAAAATTAGGGTTAGGGTTTCCTAAATTGGCCCATGGGCTTAAGTCATGATTAATTAAGTCGTTAAGTCATAAGCCATTTCATAAACCATAAGTCATGACTTAAATTCACTAAACCAAATCCCCCCATTCTAAAACTAATCTCTAATGACTAAAATGGGTTAACTCAAGTTAGACTAGGGTTACCATAGCTAGGGTTAGGTTCTAGGCTAGTCCACTAGTCTCAAAAGTCAAAGTCAAACTAGAATTCACCAATTCAACAAATTAATTAAAAATTCAAAATTCACCCAAAATGACAAAATATCCTCAAGCTAGAAATGTGGTAGTGACAAATCTACCCCCTTAAAATAATTTGTCCTCAAAATTAAAAGGCGAAACTAATCTGATGAGAAGGATAGATAATCATACCTCATGGGGCAAACAGATATGGGTATCGCTCGCGCATCTCATCCCCGCTCCCAGGTAGACTCTCTTGGAGAAAATGCCTCCAGTGACGCGAACCAAGGGTATCACCTGATTTCTCAGCACCTTCTCTCAGCGATACAGAATCTCCACAGGCTGCTCTGGATAACTGAGAGTAGATCCAACCTGAATCTCCGAATGATCAAGTACATGGCTAGGGTCAGCCACGTACCGTCTCAAATGTGATACGTGGAATACGTTGTAGACACCCACTAGTGCAGGTTGCAAGTCTAGCCTATAAGCCACATCACCGACCCTCCCGCTGATCACGAAGGGTCCGATGAAGCGCGGGCTAAGTTTTCCACCTCCACCAAAACGTATAGTACCACGAGTCGGAGATATCCGCAGAAAACCATGTCTCCAACCTAATCACAAGCAAGGTCTCAAGTTACTAAATAATCAAACATGATCATCAACACAACAACAACCTGCTTCTAATCCTATCTCCAGTCAACTAAGTCAAACATAGACAATGGTCAACTACTGGTCAACAACAAGTCAATTTCTTAGTATTTTACCTATGCTAGCTATCTAGGTGTTGGCAACTAGAGATCAGCAAAAGAAAAAATCTATAATAGGCTAGCTCTTAACTTCCCAATCCTATCAAGTATCAAGTCACCCATAACTAAATATCTACAAGCTAAGCACACCAATCCCAAATACCATATATATATATATATATATATAATATTATATATATATAGATATATAATATATATAATATATATTTTTTTTTTTTTTTTTTTTGTTTATATATATATATATATATATAATATAATATATATATATATATATATATATTATATATATTATTATTTTTTTTTTTTATATATAATATATATACTCAAGAACGACAACCCATCACATATATCCTAAGTATATCATCTATATATAATATATATATATATATATATATATATATATATATATATATATATATGACTGATCAACCAAGAGTTAAAGTAGACTAAACTTATAAGGGACTGAAACAAATGCTTAGAATTTAGGCTAAGGATGAATGGTCTAAAACATCAATATAGGCAAAAGGGAATGATGCTAAGGAGACTGAATTTATAAGCTAAAGGACAGGACATTTGGGTCCACTTGTAAAGTCAAAGTGAAGGAAACCTACATGGTGACTGAAATATGCCTCTAGATCAACCTGGGCTCTCCTCTCTATCTGGTTGAACTAACTACATGCAAGACAGTGGTCTGAAAGAAGTGAACCAAACTGGTCTACAGGAAATGCAATAGGCAGTATACTGCAAATGAGTGCAGGCTACATACCAAATCAAAATACATTACATATACAAGCTATAAATATATGCTTTACCACCTCAACTCTACTCAAAGTCCAATAACACCAACTCCCTACTACATGCCTATTACTCCAAGGAGGTCAGATACTGCAGGGTGTGTTGGGACAGAACAGTGGTGTAGCATGGATGCACATGAAGATGCAGAATAATCACATGTAGGACAATGATATGTAGGACACCTTCATATGGAAAATTGAACCAATGCCCAGGTAGAGGCTTTTGGATGACTGAACCAATAATGAAAGAAATGGTTTGGACATGTATCTGGACAGATGGGCTATCATCTGTATCTAATACAATAAAAGAGTGACAGAACAATGATCAAGGAAAAACTCTTATCAACAACCAACATTATATCCCCAATGAATACAACTGTCCTAAATGGACAGAACAACCATGCCCAAAAAGGTTTTGTAGGGCAGGTACTGCAGGTTATAATAAAGGGTATTGTAAGGCTATCAAGTAAGGTAAATGCTAAGAGATGCATGAACAACTTGTACAAGTATGATCCAAGGGAACAGGGTATCTAGTGAAGGGTCTGCATACTGCCTATAAAGGTTGATTAAATATGACTGAACTCAACACAAAGAGAACTTAACTAAAATAGAAACTGGACCAATATAGGCTAACAACATGTCAATAATCCTATACAACAATGACCTATAGATACCAACCAAACCCATATCCCATATGCCAATACCATTTGCAATCTATACGTATATAGACCTCTCAGTCTTAGGTGAACTACAACTATACTCAAGGACAGGCTCTGGTCATGGGTGCCTCACTGAAAAAAGGTAAGGGAAAATTAACAATCATCAAGGTTGTAAGGCATACTAACATCCTATATGTAAACTGGTTGGTATTATAAATAATAAGAAAATCATCTACAATGGGTTACTATTCTAATACCAATGCTAACTATCATCTCTAGGGTACAGACACTCTACAAGTCATCATATCATTACACTATGAAAGAACTACATATGAATAAGCTCTACAAAACTAAATAACCCTACTCCTAAGTTATTTGATGATGGAATATAATTTTTATAACAACACAAGGGTATGATAATCATATGCGTCTGTCCAAAATCATGTTGTTCAGAGTCTTCATCATGCTAGTGAGCAAAGCTACGATAATCACAGAGTCCTTGACTAAGGTACATACCTCTAGGTTCATGGTATTTAAAATTTTCGCATTGCCGCATGCAACGGCGAAAACCTTAATTTCCATACCCGAAAAATATGTCCAAAATCTGACTATATGTCCTCACTATGCCAGCTAACATGACTATCGAAGATTTTAGATCCCATAACTGAGGTGACCTAGCCCATATGATTTTCTCGAAAGAAAACAAACATAACACAAGAACAACAGAACAAATTAATCAGTCAACAAGGAGCAGATGGAATCGAATTTTAAGACAGTTATAAGAGGCAATTGTGGAAATTGAATCGAGAAGATCGGAACCTGCAGCAAGATCTCCAATAGCCTGTGTATCCTTGACTGTCCTGGCGAAAGCTCGCCCTTGCTGGTTTCCCCTGACCTGCTGCTGATGCTGCATGAACTGCTGTTGCTGAAAGAAATCAGGAATGACGGAAAAAAAGGTCTCTGTACAGACGGAGGTGCACCTCCAATGTAGCAGAAACGCCAACCTGAGTCGACATAACAGGAGATGCGATCTCGAGGCCATGCTGAACAGGACGAGAGGTGGCCGGCCTCTCGATAGTATCCCCCGGACCGGAGCGATGAGATCGTGTCTCCATAACCATCATAAAGACAGATCAAAACAAGAAGCAATTACTGAGAATTAAGTGAAAAATCAAAGGAGGACAGTTTATATTCAAGGAAAGACGATAAGTAGCAAATTTAGATAAAAAGAATATGATAAGGAGTTTTTCCTAGTGTGATTGAGTATCTTCAAATATCCTAATCCTACTGCAGGCTGTAGTGATACTCTAGTTCGAATACCACTATAATTCTAATCTCGACCTGCATGGGCCACCACTAAAAACGTGTCACGACCCGCACTATAGAGTAAGGGCACGAGACGTGGGTACGCCCAGCCTACGCCGCAGTATCGACAGTAGAACGCTGTCCTAGGTCAAACATCTAACAATATAAAGGTACCTGTACAGTATATACACTCCGAATGGAGGTGACATAACACTACAGTCTCAATCACATCTAAGGTAGAGCATGATAAAAGATAGATAGATAGATAGATAAGAACAGAATGAATCCATAGAGAAAATAATCCAAATAAAGTCTAAGTGTCTAAGATAAATACATATCCAGAAACATCAGATAAAACAAACTCCCAGTATATACAATAATATATCAATGAGAAGACAAGATAAGAATCTAAGCTAGTAGTCTAAACCACTGGTGGTAGATCCTCTACTGCAAGTGGGTCGAAGTCACAAGTGTTGTCTAAAGCTGCACCATAATGGGTAGACACCAGAGCCTCATCATTCACTGTAAAATTTTCAACAGGTCCAGTCAGGACAGGAGCGAGCACAGTACATCTCAACAAATCATAACAGGTTAGGAAATATAAACATGCTAGAGAGTAAGATACAGGAAACTGAAAGAGTAACATGATGAAAAAGGAAGACTGTAAATAAATAGATACAATATATAGAAGAACTAACAGTACTAGTGATTCAGAGTACAAGACAGTTATGTAAACGGTACGATATTGTACACGAGTAATCTAAAGAGGTTGTACACGAGTAATCTACTGGATTGATTACATAACCACTTCTACTCCCCCGCCCCAATCAATACACAAGGATCTAGCCAAGTTATGTTATTGTACACAAAGTATAGTCGTACATGAAGATCATGTGAGCACATGAGTATACATGATTTGTACACGAAAAGCACAAACACAAGGAGTACACGATGCTCATGATAAAGTACACGAACACGAAATACCCGATGTATCCGCTAAGGGAATAACATCGCACGACAAGATCCATATAGTACTAATCCGTGTTTCCAACGTGTCAGCATTATGTAAAGTAATCTAAAGCAGGAAATATACTCCTAAGCAGGATATAAAATGATCAGAGAATGTACTCGTCTGTATCCTAAGTATCTGAAGAGTATCTACTGTCCGAGGAGTGGTATCTGTCTCCTATAGAACAGTACAAGTCATTATAAGTCTAAAATGATATAACAGACTGCTACAATGCATCTACATAAAGTTTGGGGTCAACTGGACTAAAGTCAACTCTCGGTCAACTCTAGTCAACTAGACTAGTCAAACTAGGTCAACTAGGTCAAACCTAAGCCAAACAAGTCTCACTAAGCCTAACCAGCCTATTCTAGCATGCACACACCATTTCTAGGCTATACAAGCCAACTACACACTTAACTGGCATTCAAGCCATACCCATAGGCAATGAGCCAGAGGTATACACCCATAGGCTATGTTACCTATAGTCCAAACCACATATTTACATATACACATATATTAATATATCTAAATTAATATAATAACCACATTATAATATATAGGCTACATAATAATATATGCATCACACACACACACACACACACACACACACACACACACACACACACACATATATATATATATTTATATATATATATATAATATATATATATATATATATTATATATATATATATATATAAATATATATATATATGTGTGTGTGTGTGTGTGTGTGTGTGTGTGTGTGTGTGTGTGTGTGTGTGATGCATATATTATTAGGGTGATAGGGAATAGGGCACATACCTAGAGTGATAGGGAATAGGGCACATGTGTAGATGTGCCTAGGTGTACACATGTGTGTGTAATTTACATAGAAATTAGGGTATGTGTGTGTGGAATTTGTGAGAGTGTAAAGTGTCAAGGCAATATGGCATGGTGTCAAGTGACAGTGAGGTGTAATAGGTGAATGTGTAAAAGCATGACAGTTAGCAATAGGTTGACAAGTAGAGTGCTAGGTTGTGAACTGATTCAAACTAGTGTGTGTGATAGGTGAGGGTGTGAGTGATATAAATATGTGTGTCCATGTGTCTAGTGTCAATAGGATTAAAGTGTGTGAGTGTCAATATGAATGTGGATACATGTAACAGTAGGGTGTAAGGTGTGTCAATGAGAACTTAGGAATTAGGAAGTGTAGAGTGTGTTCAGGAATTGGAATATGAAGACACTGAGAAGTTCTCAGTTTTAGGAACTCAAATGATAGTTTAGTGATACTTGAGATTTTTAGGACATTTAGTAATGTTAGTTCAAACTGTCAGCTAGCAGTTCAATTCAAGACCCAACAACCATTGAAAACCATCCTTCAACTACCAAATCAAAAACCAAATGACAGCAACTACACACATATACAGGAATTTAATCATGGAAATGAACCTCAATTCAGTTTTTAGAAAAGTAAATAATTGATAGTGAACAAACTCAGATTTTAGGCAATGACAGCCCATGCCATATTCGAAATCTCATTACTCAACTGAAAACCTAATCTAACTTGCAAAACCAACTTAACGGGAACTAACACACATGCATATGAGTATACATGGCAATAAACATTTGAAAATCAGTTGTAACAGGGATGCAAGTTCAAGATTTTCATAAAAAAAACAGTGTATCTGTTGATTCATAGGCAGCCCCCAAACCATATTCAAAATCCCATTTCTAAGTGCAAAACCCAAATCCAACACGTAAAATCAAACTAACAGTAGCTATTACATGTGTCCAGGATCCAATATGACAATTTATCATTAATTTAAATCAGTACAAAAGGAATTAAACTCAGGAAATTAAGAAACTGAACATACGTATCAGTCGAGAATGGAAAACTCCTAAATTCAATTCAAAACTCATTAATATACAAATTTAAGATTTGGTAATATGTGTCACATATGTGTAGGTGTCCCTCGAGTCCTCTCGTATCACCCAGAGCCGGATACGGCGTGTCCACACATCATGAACCACTCTCGTGCACACACAGACACGCTGTCTCGTGCATGCGTGCACTCGTGTCTAGGACACAGCACACGACACGACACAACACGTGGGTGTGCACCTAGGTTTGCCTAGGGTAGGGACACCTCACAGACACCCTGTACTGTGTCCACGAGACTCCAGGATGCGACACGGAGCCCGTGTCAGCGCACGGATTGCCGCTGTGCGCGCGCAGCGCGTGCCCAGTGCGGGCACGATTGCTCCACGTGTACACAACCATCTGCTCCCAAATTTTGGGAGCATGATGTTAGACGTTTCCCCTCACTCCACACAAAAAATTGGCGTGTCCTGTGTCGGGAGTTCTCAGCCCCGTGATGCAGGACACTGTGTTCGTGCGCACGGGCAGCGTGTTCGTGTCCCCGTGTGGACACGACACGAAACTGAAATTAGAAAATAATTACAAAAATGCATAAGCAATACCTAGATCTAGGTTTTCATTCAAATGGATTTGCAAAAATAGCAAATCGAGTCGGTTCGGGCATTTCGTCGAACACTTAGCTATAGGTTTGATACGTGTCCGATACGGACACGTAACCTAATGCAAATGACACGAAATTCCTACAGTAGCTAGGAGACACCTATTCCTAAGCCATCATGCACTAAAAACAGGATTAAATCACAATTTGAGGGTGGTTACCTATGTGTGCCAATCCTCCAAGAAAGCTCTAATGGAAAGATTCCAAAAACCAACTCCAAAGCTCCAAATGAATCCAAAACTGAGATTAACCTCCAGAAATGATAAACATACAGAAATTAGGTCCTAATACAAAAGACTAGGATTAAAAAAGGAATTAAAATAAATTTATGGGGATTTTTGGAAGGGGAAAAATACCTTTTCTTCAAAACTAGGTCAAGCTCTAAAAGAGGCAAGAACTCCTCAACATGACATTAAATAGGGAGGGGCTCTCCTATGGCTGGTCATAAGTTACAAAATTTAGGGTTAAGGTTTCCTAAATTGGCCCATGGGCTTAAGTCATGATTAATTAAGTCGTTAAGTCATAAGCCATTTCATAAACCACAAGTCATGACTTAAATTCACTAAACCAAATCCCCCCATTCTAAAACTAATCTCTAATGACTAAAATGGGTTAACTCAAGTTAGACTAGGGTTACCATAGCTAGGGTTAGGTTATAGGCTAGTCCACTAGTCTCAAAAGTTAAAGTCAAACTAGAATTCACCAATTCAACAAATTAATTAAAAATTTAAAATTCACCCAAAATGACAAAAATACCCTCAAGCTAGAAATGTGGTAGTGACAAGTGTACTCAGTTAGTTTCGAGGATGAAACTTTTTCTGAGTGATGTAGTGCCCTGTCCCGCTCAATCAATCGGAGGAATCAAAACGCCAACGACGTTCGGACTTAGCCTTGCAACGGCTGCTCGAAGACGTCGCTCGGTCGAGGCGACCGCTCTCTCAGGTGGGGTAGTTTCGGTGAACTTGTCTCATCTTAGCCTTCACATAATAATTCCCATATTTTCAACTTGCACAAGTAGGCTTGGTAATAAAAGAGACGAATCCACATAGATTTGGGAATAATCCCGACGGGTCGAATTGAGTTAGAATATGGAAAGGTCCAACGGTCGGCTTAGAATTGGTGTACGGCGTGCTTTGAATATGACACTCGATCCTTCATCCCGTGGCTTGGGAGAAGGAAAGTTGGTTTGAGTTGGCAAAGTTATGAACGTAGCCTAAGTCATAGGCGTCGCCCGCATAAATGCTTCATAAAGCATGCACGGTCCCATCGTCCAAGGCTTGACATAGCCTTGGCTTGCCTATGAAGTTAAGTTGCATTGTACGGCTTATGACATAAGTCTAGGCACCCAAATGACTTGGTCATTCAGAAGTCGAACGCATGCGCGGCACGTTCCCGTAATGCGAGGCTTGACGCAGCCTTTGCTCATCGAGTCGTTGTGTGTTTAAGTCAGGTAAGTTATGTTAGGCTATCGGAGTGGTAGCAAGCACGGTCGTACGAGTTCTACGGTTGGGTATAACCACATAGCCTTACGGTCTCAAGGCCCATCATATAAAATATAACTTGGGCGATAGCGTCATGTAGCACGTAAGTCGGTTTAAGGCACGATGCACGAGCTTAGCGTTTAAGGCATAAACCACGATTGATTTAATGAGTTTTGGATAAAGGACTATAGAATAGGCATTCATGAGTTGAATAAAATATTATGGTAACATAGAAAGAATGCTCGCGACCGTGGGTCGTCGAGGGATCTCAAATGATAGAAGTCTTGATATTGGTTTTGAAAGAGAGGGTAACACTGAAAGAAGGATGACTGTGTGAGACGTCAGTTTGAGTCGAGTCTTGCATGGTCATTGGACAACTTATCGACAAGGGCAATTTGTTTCCTCGGACGACAACCCGGGGCCACATGACCTTTCTAGCCTAGGAGGAAACCGAGGGTGAATGTGAGCGGGATAGCTGAGCCGAAAGGCAAGTATTCGGTGGACGCTCATTGGGACTAGCTACTTACGATGAACGGTCCATCCTATACATCTATGTGTCCAAGATAGCTTGTCATGCTAGTGACCTCATATAGATGAGTCGGCACGGGCGGCAATCTGCGAGTGTGCCTTTGGATTGAGTTGAGTATTGAGTGCACTATATCAAGGAGTCGAGTTGAATGTGTGTGTACAGTTAGAACACAATGTTGGGCCTAAGATTTGGTTGCAACGTAGACGACGTGCTTCGGCACGAGATGTGGCATCGAGTCTTGAGTTGTCGGCATATAAGTTGCATAAGTTGGTTTAAGTTGTCTTGAGTTTAAGTCAGGAAACGCTGTAAGGCAAAGTCCGTCGAGCGACACTTAACCCACGAGTCTTGATTTGGGTCAGTTGGTGATCAAAGTAGCTAAGGCCGCGAGGCGGCGACATGGTTATGTCATACTGAGTTGTGAGGCACGACACGATGGATTTGTAGCACGGTCACATAGAAATGGAGTCTTACCGAGTAGTTGCATCGTTGATTTTGGGCCGTAAGGCAAACACGACTTGATAGGTTAACGTTGATGTTGCAAGTACGGAATGGTCTTAAGACACAAAATAGGCCAAGGCGTCTGTCCTGAAACTAATCCTAAGGCAAGAGTAGAAATACAATCATAAAGGGACTAAGTTGCACAAAGTAAATCAAACGTGTTGGTTTTGTATGGGTAGGCGAGGAGCTCATTCCACCAGTACAGTTGAGTACTGACACCCATATAGTTTATATGTGCAAGCACAGGTAGAAGCTCGTGGCGCGGAGCTCGCTTGTATGCATCAAGACACGGAGTTCCTTGGCGATTCGAAGTGTGCGGTCGCATGGATTCAAGACTTATACGGGACATAATGTATGGACGTCGCCTTCCGAAGCATCTGCTGGCTCAAGACATGTATTGAGAGATGAGAGAGAGCTGAGTGACTTGTAATGTGAGAAGAGTGAGCTTGAGTGATTGTAATCTTGGCCTTGCGTTCCATTGTAACCTTATTTTAATATCAATAAAAGAGTATTTTGTAATGACTTATGTTTTGCTTCAAATTCTGCTGCTATTATTCAATGTCCCTGTTGTGACTTCTGTGCGACGATCCCGTCGCAGCCGCTGAAATCGGCCGTTATGGAACCCGCCTTGCACGAGCGCAATCTAGGCTCGTACGGCATCACGCCTTAGCGAGGACGATCGCTCCTACGGGAGCGGGGCACGACACCGTACAGTATACCCGGACGAACCGAATCTCCAGATCCGGCAACAGAGCTTTCCCAACGTTGCCTCCGTCGAGTCAGGTCGCGCTCACCGACGACACGCGGTCCGTCCTCTCCTCGCGCCTGAGTCCCTTGTGTCCAGATCTGGACACCGAAACTGCCGCCGTCATTGATCGTGTGCCCGGCTCAACCGCGGCCAGCATCTCCGCGAGCAGCCGCGTGGAGAAACGGATCTGAGCCGCCAGATCTGGAGGCTTCCCGCGCCGCTTGTGGGGTGCTGCCGCCACCATTGGCCGAACCCTCGTTTGGTTCTCCGACGCCACCGCGATCCCCCTCTGCTTGCTGTCGACCTCTCCTCCGCGCCCTTCCCTCGCCTCCGCCGGCGATGCTGCTCGGCTAGCCCGCCCTCCGTCTGCCTCCAACTCTGCCAGCGCCTGTACGCGCGCACGGCCAAACCCGGTGAACCTCCCTGCTGTTGCGTCGTGTCCACCGACGCCTCTTCCATCAATAAGCCCTCTCCTTTTCCTTCCCCTCCTTATTCTTCTTTAAGCCATTTTCCCCTTTGTGTAATTTCGCTCCAGAGATGAGCCTGGGGAAAGTGTGTCTTAGTATACTTATAATAGAAAGTTTTCTCAGAGTAAAGTTTAATACTAGAAAGTTTAATATACTATATCAAATAAAGGGAGAAAGTGACAGATTAGCTGTAGGCTTTTGTACAGTATCAATTTCAGGTATATATTTTGTGTGTTATAAATATTTTATTACCGTTAGTGTTAATTATATTATTAATTTTAATTATTGTTATTAAAGGTTATAGGTGTAACACAAAATATAGTAATTACGGGCCTTGGGCCTATCGTTAAATTGGATATCACTTTTAAAAAACTAATGTTGGGCCTTGAACTCATTAAGCTTTTGTATTAATCATATATAAGGATTCCTAAAAATATTATCATAATATTTCTTTCTGAATTAAATTATAGTTAATATAAAAATTATTTCTATATTTTCAAAAAAATATCATATTGACTACTAGCAAAGTATCTTCAAATAAAGGGTCTTAAATATTTAATTCTATTCTAATATCGAATAGTGATCGAGTCTAGTCGTGCTTTCCTATTCTTGCTAATCTGTATTTCTTAATATCAACCCTAGGCTAACAGGCCATTCTGGACCAAACAAGATGGTTTGTTTCACCAGCGCAGGACCTCAGGCGAGTACATCTCTGATAGTTTTCGTATTTGATTATCTCTATACTTCCTGTATTTAATAATATTTTACATTGATATCACATTGATTCTTGACACGCTTGTCACACGAGATAGTAGTTATGGATTCTTGCATGTTGTTCGAGACCAATATATTTTCGTGTTCGTGACCTGTTTCAATCCATGGGTACTAGCCGGGCGGAGAAGTACATTAGTAGACATGTAAACATACCCAGAAATATCCCAAAATGTCTATTCTTGCCTGATAGTAATCGCACAACTCACGTACGGGGTGCCGGATTTATCCCTTAGCCATTTACATGTCGAAAGTGTATTTCAAATCACTTGTTAGATATAGTCTTGCTACATTACAGTCTCTTGTCATTGCTTGTCTTGTGTACCATGTCTTCCTGCTTTTACTCGCATGATTCCTACCATGATTTTCTGTTTAACCACTTATCATGTATCTCAGTATTATTACAGATTTATGGATTTCGTCATTTATTGATTCTGTTGTGAGAATGTACTCGTTCCATTCCTGACTGAAACCAATATTTTTCAGGTTTAGCCGCGATCACTCTTAGCATTGGAAAAGCATGGGTATGCTGAGGTCAACCTAGATAGTTGAATTAGTTGTCTTTTTTTGTTTATGAGACATTGTATTTTCTAGCAAATGTGAAGTTGCGAAACCTTGTAATTTGTAAACTTGATTTAATAATATGAATGAGCAATAAATATATATTTTATAATTTTGAGTATATTGGCCGTGACAGCGTTCTACCGCCGACTCTGCGGCGTAGGCTGGCTTGGACACGCATCGTATCCGAAAAGCAGGTACGGGTCGTGACAGCTTTATACAAGGTATTATCTAATTAACAGTTACCGAAGATATTAACTTCTATAAACAAACATGCTATAAACTCGTTTAGTTTTGCACATTTAACTTGCATTTTTCCCGCCAACAGACAATTGAATATAATTGAAGAGTTGCTGGCATCAGTATTAAATGCGATGCCCTTAGCTTATACTTCCATATGATACATACTATAGACCATGGACAAAACATTTTTTAAATATTAAAAAATATGTAGCTATCAAAATTATTTAACATGGTTCAATATCTTTCATGCTCGGTCCCGGTTCAACGTGAGTCCTCGCTCCGTCCATGCTACTGGTCATAAAAAAAAAACCAAAAACATTTCAAAACTCCCTCAAAATTCTAGCATCCACAGTAGTGTTAGGCACCTCAAGATCATCTTCATCAAGTCATCACTATCCATATCCTCAACCTCTTCTACCTCATAATCTTCATCAAGTCATCATTATCCATAACCTCAAGCTCTTCTACCTCTTCATTCTCAAACCTCTTGGCAACTATTGTTCCTGTTTGGTGTGTTTTCATTCCTTCACTCTAATAGGAGGTTGTGTAGAGTACTAATGAACACTCAAATTTTAATGCTTAGAGCCCAAAGAGTGTGTGCGCTTGCCAAATATTGGCATTCTAGACCCTCAATATTTTCTGGAAAAAAGGGCTCATACGAGGTTGCATTTTCTAATAATATTAGGCAAATCTTGTTGATCCAAATTAAGCCCACACTAAAATGGCCTAAAATGTTGATCTGTGGTAGTAGTAGATGGGCTGGGCCATTATTGCATGGCAAGGCTAATCGTGATCAATTTGGATTGGACTGCCACAAAATAAAAAAATATAAAAAATACACGACTGAAATATGGTCACATCTTTCTTTGTTTGAAAAAAAATGCTATTTGTCCCTCATAAAAAAATGCTATTTGTCACATCTCATAAAATAAAAAAATGCTATTTGTCCCTCAAAAGCATCCCTTGTTCTTCTTATGTGGCAGCTTACCTGCCGTCTGACATGGCAGCTGACACAGGTTTGGCTCGCTCGGCCGACCCTTAAAAAATTTAAAACAAAAAAAACATTAAATTTAACACTAAAATTAAAGGTTAAAATTAAAATTAACATTTAAATTTAAATTAATATTAATATGAATATGAATATTAATAAAAAAATTAGATAGTTAATTTTTTGGGTTAGAATTTGTCACGTCAGCTGACATATTAGATGTTAAGTTAGTTGGCATGTAAAGAGAGATATTTTGGAAGAACATTTTGAAGGTACGGATAATATTAGGTTAAAATAATTTAGATTGCTTATTAGAAACTTCACGTGTCAGGCTGTCCATTGTTCGGGTTAACATGGTGGCTGGTTTACGTAGATCTCACGGTCCAATCACTGAAAAGATGACACGTGGTGTCGATCCCCACTATGTTGGTTTAGGGTTTTCCAATAATATAATATAATAGATGAACGTACTATTCACGAGACACAATAAAGCCATAGAAAAAAAAAAAAAAAAATTAATTAAAGTCATACATGCAGGCATCTCCAACCCTATTATCTTGTTAAGTGTTGTGAGTCTTAGGTGGCTCCTATGTGGCATGAGCCATAAGACAATATCTTATTTATGTGGCAAAATTATATCTCAAAAGACAATGAGATAGAAAAGCTCTCTCCAATGCTAAAGTATTGAGAAGACAATAAAAAGTATTTTTTTCCAACTTCCAAGACAACTTTTAAGACAACTATTCATCTTCTTTCTTTTTTCTAATATTTTTTATTCATAATTGATGACATGGAAGAGAAGACATTGTCAAGTGCATTGTTTAGAACAAGACAATCAACTTCACAATGTCTTCTTTAATTTTTGCCACATAAGCTTCACAATTGACTTGAAAATTGCATTGGAGAAGAACTTTTGAATAAAATTTTGTCATTCCTATGTAGCATCAACTTTTTTCCAAAGTCACAATAGGGTTGGACATGCTCTAAGGCCTCGTTTGGTTCGCAGAATCTCCGGGTTGGAAAGGAAAGTGATTAATTTCCTATGTTTGGGTGCCCAAGAAATTGAAGAGGAAAGGAAACTGATTCCCAATGGAAGGAAAATTAGGGGGAAAGTGATTCCATCAATCCAATCAAGGAATCACTTTCCCACATTGAAGTATTCACTTTTCGTTCCAAATTTCTTGGCATTGCCAAACATCAGAAAAAAAAAATCAATGGAATTAAAATTTCTCAAAGGAAAGAAAATGACAAGAAATTGATTCCCTTTCCCTTCCATTCCGCAAACCAAACGATGCCTAAGACTGGCAAACCAAAGTGTCGCCCTCTCTCTCTCTATAACATCACCATTATTAGCAAGCAGAGAGCAGTAGTGATAAAAAAAAAAAAAAAAAAAAAAGGAAGGAAGTGAGCGATTTGAGTGAGATGGCGAGTCTGGTAAAGGTGCCCTACGATGCGACGGTGAAGGTGGTGCTGGCCTCGCTGGAGCGGAACATCCTCCCCGACGCCCTCGTCCGCCGCCTGACCCGCACCCTCCTCGCCTCCCGCCTGCGCCTCGGCTACCTCCCCTCCGCTCAACTGCAGCTCTCCGACCTCCTCCGCTTCAAACAATGTAACATTTTGATTTTGATTTTTTATATTTTATATATCCGAAACATGAGTACAAGGACAACCACCAACCACAACACAGATTAAAAATAAAGGTATAATGAAAATAAAAAGACTAAAAATAAAAATTTATGATCTAAAATTTTCAATTGGATATGAATTAAAACTATAAAATTCACAATTAATTATTCCTTATTAATTTGATGTTTTTGTTTACTTGGATAGCGGTACTTTTGGTAATCATTGCTCATCAAAAAGTATTTTTTTTAAAAAATCAGCTCTATTTTGGAAAGTTGTTTTTTTGCTGTGACTGTCTAGAGGACAGTACCAAACCCAAATCAAATCAAGGCCCAAAATTTGTCCTTATGTTGCTACAGTTCTACAAGAACCTTTCCGCCGGTCTTTCTTAATACCCACTCAAAATTTTAGCCGGTCTTTCTTAATACCCACTCAAAATTTTAAATTTAAAAAATGGCCTACTGACCAGTAAACAATTAGCGTCGGAAGAATACTAGACGGCTAATCTAATAACAAATTCATTACAAGACCAGGTTGATGAAATTTTCACTACCCCTTTGCAACTGCACTACATAAACTAGTAATTTGCACGTGCAATTTTTTTTTAAATATTTAAATATAAAATTTATTGAAAAAATGTTATTCCTAGGAAATTAACTCAAAGCAAGTAAGGAAACTACCTCGCACCTTAACCACTTGAGTTTGAATTATTTAGTTATAAATAAATCATATTAGATAGTTAAATACTTAGTTAGGTTTTTTTTAAATAATTAATGAAATATTTATGTAGTTGTTTAGTTATATTTTATTTTACGGCTTGGACGGCTCACTTTTGAGCCGTTTCCAAGCCACATTATATAGTAGAAGATAAGTGTTGTTGGCATGTAGAGAAGTCATCTCCTCATGCATTGCCTGCAGCCACACATTCTTTTATGTTTTCGTCCTTTATAAAAATTTTGGGTTCTCTCCCGTAAGTCAATAGCACGTGCTCATCGGTTGAGTAACACCTACATAGTCAACACTCCCTAGTACCTCTACTCAACGAAGCCTATGGTGGTGGTTATTCATTATCAATAGCCTCATTTTCTTTAGAACCACTACCAAAATACAGTCAATTAGCGACGGCCGTTTAGCGACGGATTCTTTCTGTCGTAATTAGCGACGGACTTGCGACAAATCACCGACGGATTACCGACGATAAGCTGATAATTTTTATTTTTATTTTAAGGGTGAGAAAAGGTCGCCAGTCCGTCGCTACGACGTCGGAGATATAACGACGGATTCTAATCCGTCGCTATGCAGTCGACTATTTGGCGGAAAATTGGAAGAAGTGGCGGGACAAATTTTCGACTACCTGTCCGTCGGCAGTTATCTAGTATAGCGTCGGCGTAGCGACGGATATTATCCGTCGCTAGTCCGTCGCTACATATACGACCCTGACTTAAATTGAAACGACGGGAGGAATTTTTCATTCCCCCCAAATTTCACTCTCCTCTCTCTCCCCGCTCTCTCTCTCCCAAAGGTGATCGACGTCCTCTCCGGCGGCTCTCTCTCCAGGTAATCCTCTCTCTCTCTCTCGTGGTGGTCGGGGGGGGGGGCAGCGGGGGGTCGGGGGCTGTGGGGGCGGTGAGGGGTTGTGGATGGCGGGGCCGGGGCGGGCGGGGGGGGGGGGTTGTGGGTGGGGGGGGGGGGGGGGTTGTGGGCGGCGGGGGCGGCGGGGGCTGCGGGGTGCGGCGGGGGTTGTGGGTGGCGGGGGGGGGGCAGCGGGGGGTGGGGGGCGGCGGGGGGTTGTGGGTGGCGGGGGCGGAGGGGGCGGCGGGTCGGGGCAGGGGGTCGGGGGGGGGGGGGGGGGTGGTTCGCATGATATGCTAAGTATGATTGTAATCAAACTTGTTTGTAATGTATGTATACAGATAATCACAGTTTTTTGAATTTGAAATCGAACTTGATTGTAATAACAGTTTTGCTAATTTAAATCGAACTTGATTTGCTAATTATGATTGTAATGTATGTATACAGGTAACTGTATGTTAAATGCATGATATGAAATATGATATGTATGTATGCATATATATATTAGTAGTGGTTGTGTGTTATAGGCTATGGCGATATGAGTTGTGTGTTATAGGCTATGGCCATATGAGTTGTATGTATGTTATGTTATGTTGATGAGTTAGTAATTGAATGAGCTTGATTTCATATAGGTTTAGTGTTGTATTGGTATAGGTAGGCTTACCTATAGGCTATTTAGCGACGGATTTTTATTTTAACGATGGATTTTTAGCTACGGCTATTTAGCGACGGATATTTTCCGTCGAAATTAGCGACGGACTTTCGACAAATCACCGACGGATTACCGTCGAATATTTAGCTACGGCTATTTAGCGTTGAGTTTTTTTTCGGTATCGAACTATCGGTATCGGTATCGAACTATCGGTAGCGGATCCACCTCCTCAACCGTATGTACTTAGTATCGATCGTAGCGGATTAGTATCGGTATATCGGTTTGGTATAGGTCGTATCGGATGGTATTGACCTTAGCGAATTGGTATCGTCCTATCCGATATGTATCGGCCGTATAGCTTGGATTCGATATGGCCGATACCGAATCGATAAAGCCAATACGAATTCTAGCTATACGGCCGATACATATCGGATATGTATCTACCAATTCGCTAAGGCCAATACCAATTTGATACGGCCTATACCAAACCTATAGATCGATACTAATCTGATGCGGTCGATATTAAGTACATCCGGCCTATATACCAGCGGATCCACAGTTACATGATTATATACTAATTCTGTTTAGTTTGTCTTACGATACAGATTTTTACATCCAATCTGTGATGGATCGTTATTTCGTTGATCGTACATGGATGTACAAACGACAACACGAGAGCAGAATAGGTGTGAGTGACGATTTTCAGGCAGGCGTGGAAGTGTTTCTTAAGTATGCCATGAGCAAAGTTCAGTACATGGACGGTAACAAAATCAAGTGTCCATGTCGTAATTGTCGCAATAGACGTTACGAAGAAGTGGTGATTGTGAGAGATTATTTGACCCGTAAGGATTTCGTACGTGATTACGGCCTGTGGTCATCGCAAGGTGAACTATATGCGGAAAGACAGGTTGCGAATGCTGCTACTTATGCTTTTGATGATAATGCTGTAACGGATTTTGTCATCGAAGACGACGAATGCTCTGTTGATTATGGAGACCTGCAGAACCTTGCACGAGATATGGTTTACACGCGGCATGGCCTAATTTTGATCCGGAGGATCCTAATTCCGAGGCGAAGGAGTTTTATAATATGTTTCAGGATGCAGAAACTCCTTCATATCCTGGTTGTGAGACTCATTCCGTACTGTCGGTGACGATGCGGTTGTTGAACATAAAGTCCGATTTTAATTTGCCACAAACTTGCTATGATCGGATTATACAACTACTCAAGGAGGTGTTACCGAATGAATCAAAAGAGCTTCCAAAAAACTTCTACAAGTCGAAGATGATGGTCCGACAACTGGGACTGGGGTACGAGAAGATAGATTGTTGTCGCAACGGCTGCATGTTGTACTACAAGGAGAACGAGGACGTAGAAAGTTGCAGCTCCTGTAATGCGGATCGTTACAAGCCAGTCAGAGAAAAAGAAAGGTCAACTAGAAAATGACGTTCTTACAAGTATATGCATTACTTGTCGATCACGAAGCGCTTGTAGAGGATGTATATGTCTCAGAATACAGCAGAACACATGACGTGGCACAACGAAAAACGCACAAAGGACGATAGAGAATTGTCACATCCTTCGGATGGAGAGGCGTGGAAATATTTCGATTTGCGTCATCCATATTTTGCTGCAGAGCCTAGAAATGTACGTCTGGCGCTATGTTCTGATGGCTTCGCCTTTCGGGCAGTCGGGATCTCAATACTCCTGCTGGTCGGTCATTCTTACCCCTTACAATCTGCTACCATGGATGTGTATGGAGACTCCTTATATGTTCTTGACAGCTATCATACCGGGTCCCAAAAATCTGACGAAAAAAATCGATATATATTTACAGCCGTTGGTGGATGAGCTGAAACAGTTGTGGGAGATCGGCGTCGCGACTTATGATATTTGCAGGAAACAGGACTTTCAGATGAGAGCTTCACTGATGTGGACAATCAATGATTTTTTCACATACGGTATGTTGTCGGGATGGAGTACTCACGACACCATGTCTTGTCCGATATGCATGAAAAATAGTAAGGCGTTCCGCCTTAAGCATGGAGGAAAAACTTCTTTCTTTGATTGTCACCGTCAATTTTTGCCCGCGGGTCATCCTTGGAGAAAGAACAAGGACGCGTTCAGAGCTGAAAAACAAGAATTTTCTCATCCGCCTGCCAGATTGTCGGGATACGATATTTGGGAAGATGTAAAGGACTTGCCCACTGTAATGGAAGATCCATCGAACAATCGTGTCGATGGGTTCGGACAAAGCCATAACTGGACCAAACGGAGTATCTTCTGGGACTTGCCTTATTGGAAAGACAATCTTATAAGGCATAATCTTGATGTTATGCATATCGAAAAGAATGTGTTCGATAATGTCTTCAATACCGTCATGGATATTAAAGGAAAGACGAAGGACAATCCAAAAGCAAGACAAGACATTGCGAGATATGCAATCGTCCTTATCTGAACTTGATACAAAGGGGAGCTGGTGGACAATTAACTAGGCCGATAACACAATACACATTGAGCAAGGAAGATAGATTAATAATCTGCAAGTGGGTATCTATTTTAAGATTTTCGACGGCTATGTGTCGAATTTGTCTAGATGCGTTGATCTCAATGAACGCAAGCTAACGGGAATGAAGAGTCACGACTGCCACGTGTTTATGGAAAGATTACTGCCCATTGCTTTGAAAGAGTTGTTGCCTTCTGCTGTATGGGTTCCGTTGGCCGAACTATCTACATTCTTCAGGGATATTTGTTCAACTAAGTTGACGATGCAACATGGTTGAACTTGAGGAGAAGATTATCTTAACAATTTGCAAGTTGGAGAAAATATTTCCTCCTGGCTTCTTCGACAGCATGGAGCATCTACCGATTCATCTAGCATTCGAAGTCCATGTCGGTGCATCTGTTCATTATCGATGGATGTACCCATTTGAAAGGTACATAAATATCGATATAATTTAAGTTGAATTTAAGTGGGTTTTAAAATTCATTCTTAATTCTCAAGATAATTTTCTCCTAGATACCTACACCATCTAAAGAAGAAAGTTGGCAACAAGCTCATATAGAGGCTTCGATATGCGAAGCATATTTTATCGAGGAGGTGTCAAACTTCTGTTCCATTTATTTCGATACTCATGTTAAGACAAATCGAAATAGACCTCAAAGGAATGACGAGGACGTTGAGGATGGAGGTATATTCAATGTAAGGGGCAAGCCTGTTGGGGCTAGTAAAAAAATGGTGGTTGACTGACGACGAGTATGATGCCGCTCACCGATATGTCTTGTTAAACTGTGACATACAAGAAGTGAGAGATTTGGAGAAGTAAGTCAGTACACTTGCACTCGTTATAATCTCTAATTTGATGAAGTGACTACACTTATATTCTTATTCTCTCTAACAGTGTATTTAAAGATGAAGTCAAAATGAGGACACCCGATATTACCGATGAGGGACTTCAAAGAGAGGTTGATTGTACATTTCCGTCATGATTTCGCAAATACGTAAGTAACTGAGATAATATGTTATGCAGCTACCATTAAAATATAGGCATCTAAAACATTTAAATTATAAATATTTGTTTACAGGTTTTATTGCCTGAAACAACACTCACAAATGAGAGTGTTCGTTATCTGGCATTGGGACCGAAGAAGCAAGCAAAGACTTGGCCAGGCTATGTCGTTAATGGCTTCAGGTTTAAGGCAACTCAGAATGCTATAAATGTCGAATTTATCAATGACGGCATCAATACCAAGGATTCCGGTGTTTGCATAAGAGGCACCATCTATGACGACGAGCCGGACTTTGACCATTATGGAGTGCTTTGGGATATTGTAGATTTACAATATTCTGCCCCATATGATATGCATATTGTGATGTTCAAATGTGAGTGGTTCGATACGACATCAAATCGGTTGGAGAATCGATAAACAATTTGGATTTGTCGATATAAATCATCGCAGGAGGTATAGAGGGTCCGATACATTTGCGATAGCAAGTCTGGCTGTTCAAGTCTACTATACAAGCTACCAAAGACGTCGTAGAGATCGATTGACTGGTGGGCAGTATGCAAGATTAAATCTAGAAATACATTCAACGTTGGAGACCCAGCATACCAAGAGGACAAGATCGAAAAGTTCCAATACTTGAGACAACAGTCGGATACAATGGATGTTGAAGATATTGTTGAGAAAAATAGAGGAGGAAGAGGTTGATACACAACACTTAGCTGTCAACCAGGGGAAAGAGGCGTCTTGTCCCAAATTGAGGAAGAAGAAGAAGAAGAAGAATTTGATGGGAATGAGGATACAGATGAAATCGACGATAAGGATAAGGATGAGGATGAGGATGATGATGAAGACGAGGCCGAGGACGAGAACGAAGACGATGACGATGATTAGGTTAAATATTGTTGTATATTAAAAACACTTCCAACTTCCAATTACGTGAATTCAGTTTGACCTCATAAAAGCAATTACGTGAATTCATGTTTTTTACGTTCGATCATTTACTTATTGTATGATTTTCTTTTTACAGATGGCACTCCTAGTCCTTTTCGTCGCGGCGGCACTCGTCTCCCTGCTGGTTGTATATATATTAGTTTAGAATTTTATATTCATTTACACTTCTATATTGTTAATTATGTTTATGTGTTCTATTTACAGGTCATGATGGCTGGCCGTGGTGGTGGTGGTGGTGGTGGTGGTGGTCGTATTGGTGGTCGTGGTCGCATTCAATCTTCCCGGGATGTGACCCCATCCAGCGAACCCGACCCGGAGAGTCCCGGGCACAGACTCATCCCGCCATCGATCGACAACTTCATCGAGGCGTGAGTCTCCATCCGCTAGCGGATCCGTTCCGCCAGCGGACCCACCAGCGGATCCATCAATTACTGCACAGTGGGCCCCGGAGTACCCCCATACTCGGTTTCATCCGGTTACTGGGGAGTACATGCGCGGACCCGCGGATCCTCCTCCGACACCAGAGAGGCCGATAGGCGAGTTCCGACGAGAGCTATGGCCCGCGGGGTCCTCGTAAGTAAATTTAAGATAATTTATTAAATTTGTTTCATTTATTCAAGTTAATAATCCAGTCGTTGCTTCTTTGTAGGTTTTTTCGTTTAATGTTGCCAGGTCTCTTGAAAAATTGTCAGGACTAACTTCCATGGTTACTACCTCAACTTTTTCGTCGGTGCCCCCAAACTTGAAGTACGTTTGGCTCGACGAGTTGAGGGTATATATCTATATCTTGTGGTTAATTATTAGTTACTCTTTAATCAACCATTTTTTAAATTACGTGATAATTGAATTTGTATGTTAGACGACGTTCGGGTGGCCCCCCCATCGCGAGGACGCGATCCGCAGGACCTACAGAAGCGTTGCCTCGAAGATGATACGGGATATGATTCATGACCTTAAAATGGGACAAACGAGGCCGAATTGGATCCGGCAGGACTATTATGAGGAGCTCTTGGATATGATGGATACTCCTGCGTACAAGGAGAAATCGGAGAAGGCGAAGGCGAACCGACGGGCCGCGGGGCTTCATACGGGGGGATCAAGGCCCCACGCAGCGGCGCTTGCAGATCTGGTGAGATACCGCAAATTCATTTCACTATCGAATTCGGTATTATTAATATACAGAGTTAATTAAATTCTACGAAAATTTCGTATGCAGACCCAACGGACGGTAAAGGAGGGAAGGGCACTAGAATCGGTCACCATGCACGATGTGTTCCAGCATACGCACAAGAGGCGGAAGGACGGGACCTTCGTCGACGATAGGGCCAAGGAGACCGATGTAAGTACTTATGTTTATGAGATTTACGTTAGAATTAAAAGTATTCGGACTATAACTTAGGTAAACTTAGGATTCACACTATAACTTAGTGAAACATAGGATTTAGATTACAACTTAGGTAAATCTTATAGTATAAACACATTCATTTGATAGGCTACGTATCGTGAGGCCCTTAGTCGGGCTCAGTCAACTGCTGCCGAGGATGTCGGTGAAACGACGCCCGCCCGGACGTCCTCTTCTATGGCCGCTCGTAACGACTTGTTCGTAGATACCGTCGGCGGCTTTAATAAAGGGCGCCTGTACGGAGTTGGCTCCCTAGGGCCGTTGCATATGGCGACTCAGAGATTTCCACCGACACCGTCTCCTCCGCGGCCCCGGCAGACGATGATGTGAGGTCGCAGCTTGCGCAGCTGCACGAGGTGGTATCGTCCTTGCGGGAGCAAATTGCCACGTACTTTTCGCCTCCGTCAGCTGGTGCCGGTCCGTCTGCTGCTGGTGCCGGTCCGTCTGCTACTGGTGGCGGTCCGTCGGCTGCTGGTACCGGTCCTTCTTCCGTCGGTCATCTTTCTTTCAACCCTGCTGCCCCTCTGTACCGCCTCCGACTGTGACGGCACTCCTTGACCTCATGTCGCCAGAGCAGCTACGCCGACTTCCGGACAGTGTCTTCGACGGATTGCCGCCGTACATAGTGGAGTATTATCGTCGGTCGCAAGAGGGAGTACCACCACCGGACAATCGAACTCCTCCTGCTCCTTGAAGTATTGTATAAGAATAGTTTTTAAATTTGGAATATTTGTGGGAATTTCAGATATTATAACGACGGATATTAGTTTATGATTTTTGGATAATTGGTGTCTATTTTATATTGGTTTGGGTGATGCATATTTGTGATTATATATTGGTCTATATGATTTTGGATAATTGGTGTGCATTATATTCGTGTGTGATTTATATTGGATTATATTGGTCTATGTGAATGTATATTGTGGTTATATATTGGTCCGATGTTCGGATGTTGTGTGAACAAGAAAAGCTCTGCAATTTTTTTTTATAAATATTTCAGTTAGCGACGGACTAGTGACGGGTTGCGACGGAAAACATCAGGTACCGACTAAATTGCGACGGCAAATCCATCGCTAACTGGAGAATTCCAATATTTTCCAGCTAGCGACGGATAGCCGACGGAATATCTTACATAGCGACGACCTTTCGACGGAACATCCGTCGGCAAGGTTCTGATGGTATGAAAGGTGCACAGAACATTAGCGACGGATATGCCGTCGGTAAGCCATCGCTCTCTCGTCGGCTTGCATTTGGCGACGGATATTCCGTCGCCATGTGTAGCGGCTAATTTGCGACGGTTTGGCGACTTACGCGATGGATTAGCGACGAAATATCCGTCGCCATGGTTCTGGCAAGGTCAAGCATATCCAGAATCCGGTCGACGGATTATCCGCCACTAGTCCGTCGCTAAACCGTCACGAGTTAGCGACAAAAGGCGACGGAATAGCGACGAAACGATACTCTCTGATACACCGTAACGACGGTTTACCGACGGACTGTCCGTCGGTAAGAGTCTTTATAATTCAATACCTGATACTTGAATTCGACGAAAGAACGTCGGTAAGTCGTCGCTAATGCAACGAATACTGACGACGGGAAGCTGTCGCTATTCCGTCGAGTGACGACTACGTACCGACGAACCTGTTTTAGCGATGAGCTGATTGCCGACGGATTTTTTTGATCAATATCCGTCAGTGATCCGTCGCTACTCCGTATTAGCGACGGATGGTAGACGGATGTGGCCGTCGCTAAAACAAGATATTTTGGGAGTGAACTTACCTCAACATGCTTGTCATCTTGAAGATTTTCTTGACTATCATTAGCAAACTGGTGATCATGGTTAGGAGGATCCTCATGTGCTAGCTCCTGAATATCCTGCAAAATTGTATTAATAGGAGGAACTATCTCGAGCTAAACTGGCTTGATATCTGGAGACGTCTCAGAAAATATCTTAGATTTTCGAATGTCAGCCGCCATCGTGTCCTCGAAAAATATCACATCTCTGCTTCTGTAAAGCTTCATTCCTATTGGATTGAACAGCTTGTACCCGAATCATCTCTACCATATCTGACAAAGATGCGGTGTCTCGTATTCGCCTAGATTGGACCTTTCATCTATCGGTACATATGTGAAGGTCCTGCATCTAAACACTCGCAGGTGAGGTTACCGAACCAAACTTTATTAAGCACGTCACCTTACAATGGAGTGCTAGAAGAAATTAATATAAGCTGCAGTATATAGAGCGTCATCCTATTAAATGTCCGACAACTTTACTTCTGACGACAAGCACCGCACTCTCTCGACTAAGTGTCAAGTTCATTCATTTTGTTACCATTGAGCTGAGATGTCTTTCGTAGAGTGTTTTGGTGTTGTTTTCCTTGCTCTATGCAATAAGTATCAAACAAATTCAATGGATGCCTGAAATGCCTTGAAAACGTCTAACACTTGATCCTTGGTCTTTATGGAAAAGACCCTAATCTTTCTGAAAACTCATCAATAAAGTTACAAAAAAAACATCACAAATAGTTTTTATCTTTAATAGACCACAAACGTCCGAGTCAATCAACTCAAGCAATACCAACTTCCTCGAAGATTGGTGACTCTGAAGGGATACCATGTTACTGCTTTCCAGCCATGCAGTATGGACATCTCTCCAACATTGCACACTTCAAACCGGGAAGCACCTTTCGGTTCGCTAGGTAGCTCATTCCTTTCTCGTTAAAATGATCGAGTCTTTTGTGCCATATCTTGGTAGATGCGTCACCGGCTGCGTTGACCTCTTGTGCCCAATGTACGCTCCATTATATAGTAGAGATCAGACCTCTTGTTTCCTATGACATTAATTATCGAGCCATTCATAAGCTTCCACTGATCATTTTCGAAGAGACTGAAGATCATATTTAGCTTTCCAATTGATATTAGGTTGAAGCGAATGTCTAGGACGTGGCAAACTACTATGAGAATCAATGTAGCTCCTTTATTGGTCATAAAGTGTCACGTCCCGATTCGTCGAACCATTCGTCCTCGCATCGATTCTAGATGAATCGATTTTCCTCGCAGGGCGTAATGTCGTACAAGTTTAAATTGGACTTGTACAAGACAAACGTGCATTTGATAATTCTTTTGAGACAACAAGTTGAAATTAGATAGTACAGACAGTTGAGACGCAGTATAGGAAGAAAATAAACTTTTCATTGGTAAAACTTGCAAACGATGTGCAAGGTCATTTACATTACATATGTCGTTGCGACTACATTCTTTGAAACACAAAATAAAAACATTTGACAAGCTACCATGAAATAATCATTGTTGTTCCATACATTCATGTCCCTTTATACATTGAAACTAAAAGCCTTCGAGGTGAATTAGCTTTAAAATACTTAAAAATAGGAGAGCTTCGAGCCGCCTCCTTTTTTTTAGCTTCAGTTTAGTCTCGTGCTCCCACAGCGCGCTCGTTACCTAGGAGTTGTGGGTTCGTACACTTGGGAATGCACTCGTCTAAACCGACATTGCTTATTAAGGATTTGCCTGCATCGAAGTTGTCTTTCTATTTAGAATTAGATGATTTGCAGCTCATATCGATGGCATAACTTAAAGCAGTAAATAACATAGTAATTCTCAATATTTCTTACCACGACCATGCTCGTTCATTCATAAAACAGATATAATACTTACCACATGCACAAGATAATAGGTGAGCATGCAATCTATCTTATATGCGGTCATTGGTGATATCGACACCATGCAGGACGATTACGTAGCATTGTGATGCGCTCTATCAGCCCGGTTTGCAAGTCCGACTGGAGGTCTCGCAATGTCTCGCTGAAGCATGATTTCATAATTTTCTCCTAGGTCGATTTGTTCCAGTATCCTGGATATCATTTTGAGAAAAGCTAACCCTGTGGACAAGTTGTCCATGACCATGCGAATGCGTGAACGGTTTTATCTATGCGGCAGATGCATGACATAAACAGAATTGAGCAGTATAACCCATAACTCAAGCAACAGTTCATCCTGTTGGCACATTTAGCCATAGTCAAACGATTTCGATAAGTGTCTTAAAACTTCGATCTCGATATGAAAAGAAACGAAGAATGCAATTGCGTCGTCTCTGAGATTTTATTATTTATTCTGTATTTTTCTATTTTATTGAGTCTAGATTATTTGTGAATCGGGATCACTGGCAATTAGAAGTCTATCCTAAACCAAACCCATCTTGATTCATTCCTAAACTAAACCAAACCAATTCCTGATTTGATCCTAAACCAAACCAGATCCAAAAACCAAAAACTGCCCTGGAATTAGGCTAACCGGACTTGGCCAGAGTTCTGCCCGAACTCGGACCGAACTAAGTCAGCAGAATTCACTCATGGTCAGAAGATTTACCTATTCTTGTGGATCTCCAACGTTTAAATTTTTGAACGTTAGGGTACCGAGTTATGTCCAAACTCTGTCATAGAAAAACTTATAAATAGAGAAGAAATTTTCATTTCTAAATGCAGATTCAATCTTCATCTTCTTTATCTATTCCTAAGCTTTCTATTCCATTCCCAAAGCTTTAATCTTCAAATCTCCAAGTCAACTCTACTTCTAAGTGCCGGTGGTTTCCGAGTAGGAGTTTCGAGTTGTACAAGCTTGGCGTATAAAAGCTTTCTTCAGAAAGGTGTTAAAGTTTGTTCGTGGGCTTCGGATGAAAACACGATGGTGGTGAAGTCGGCGTGTTTTTCGGAGAAAAACACGTGGTGTAATCTCTATTTCAAATAGTGATTCAAACATCGGGTTGAGTACTCGAGACTGGACTAGTCCTCACAGAGGGAAACCAGTATAAATCTGATGTCTTTGCGTATTGTTTTCTCCCCTGATTTTACTGACTTGCAATTATTTTATATATTGCTTCACCTGCTTAGAGTTAAATTTTTAATTGCTAAATATTCTCCGCTGTACTCTATTCATCCTCCTCTAGAGGTGCCATTGTTCCTACAATTAGTATCAGAGCGAATTCGAAATGAGCATGATGGGGAATTAACATTCTTCCTTGGACTGCAAATTAAGCAGAATTCACAAGGAATTTTTATTAATCAAGCCAAATATACAAAAAACTTGTTAAAGAAATTTGATATGGAAAATGTCAAGCCTATTGGCATTCCAATGGCAACGTCTACAAAGCTTGATATAGATGAAAGCTGTACATCAACCGACATATGTAAGTACAGAGATATGATTGGTAGTTTGCTATACTTAACTGCTAGTCGTCCAGACATTATGTTTGCTGTATGCTTATGTGCTAGATATCAGGCTTGTCCTAAAGAATCACATGTAAGTGCTGTTAAGCGTATCTTACGATACCTTAAAGGAACTTTGACAACTGGTCTTTGGTATCCCAAAACTGATTCGTTTGACCTGATAGGTTACTCGGACGCAGATTTTGCTGGATGCAAGGTCGATCGTAAAAGTACCAGCGGTACATGTCATTTTCTAGGAAAGTCATTAGTCTCCTGGTTTTCTACGAAACAAAATTCAGTTGCATTATCAACTACTGAAGTTGAGTATATAGCTGTAGGATGTTGTTGTGCACCAATTTTGTGGATGAAACAAACACTGGAAGACTTTCAATTATCCTTTCATCATATTCCCATTTACTGTGATAACATAGCTCTATTAATCTCACTAAGAATCCCATATGTCATTCACGCACTAAACACAGAGAAATTAGACATCACTTTTTGAGAGACCATGTTTTGCAAGGTGATATTGTTTTAGAATTTGTTGATACTGAACATCAACTAGCTGACATCTTCACAAAGCCTTTAGCTGAAGATCGTTTTAACTTTATACGAAGAAAATTAGGAATTCTGGATGTTGAGGTAATATAATATAATATTATTTTTTAACGAACATGAATTCGCTAAATTTATTTTGGTTATAAGCCAAAAGGGCCCTTCTGTCACAGGTGTAAATAACCGAAGCGACACGGTGTACTAGTCTTCGGACTACCGCTAGCTGGGATCCGGCCCCTACAGCTAACCCAAAGTATTTATGGCAATTTATGGGTAATTAATTAATAAATATTAAATTATTTTCTTCAGCACAATTAATTCTAATTCATTTTCGTATTTATGTTAAAAACTATCACACTGTTTCCAACAACTGCCTTGAAACCCTAGAGACCAAACTCTGTCAGAGTTCTGGCCGAACTCGGACCGAACTCGGTCTGGGGGATTTTAAACAGAAGCTGGACAGCCGAGTCCCCTTCTATTTAATCCCTTTCTATCATCTTCTTCCTCATCACAGCAGCATCAAACCCTACCGAAAACCCTAACCCTACCCTCCTTGTTCTCCCTCATCCAAGTTCTTCAAGCTTTCAAACTTCGGATTCGGAGCTCTCTCGAGGTTCTCTTCCACGTCTACCATCAATTTCAGTATACTCTCTCCGTGCTTATTTTCATATGGCTCCAAAACAACCTATTTTTTCTCAAAAGAAGAGAAAAGTTGATGAAGGTTCGTCCTCGACTTCTCATGAGGCGGCCTCCTTTTCACTTTACACTCCTTGGAGACCCGATGGAGATTTCTTTGATGAATTTATTTTTGTCCCAAGAAGCTTCGGACTCTTGGTTCATGGACTTTTATAAAAGAAAAATCTGTCTGGGCGCTCCTATCAACTTCACGTTATTTCCTGATCACTCTAGTGTATTCACATATCATCATTTGCTAGAGTTAGTTCAATCTACTTTTTCCATTTATACCAATGCCATTCGCATGTTTTATTGTAATTTCTCGGTCACAAAGGGCACGGTGAAATCAAAAGTTGGTGGAGTTGACATCGAGTTTGATGCCGATGATTAGCAATCATTCTCCACGTACCCAACAAGGGAAGCACTTGTCGAAATTACCTCTGTTGAGTTTCCCGAGGGGACAACTTTTGATTCCTTCCGTGATTCGCCCTGAACCGAATCATCGACCCCATGGCACTCTTCGCCTTAGACATATGAACAATTACTTCTATGATTTCCATCGCATGGTGTTCTCCACTTTCCTTCCTAAGAACACTGCCACGGATGAGATTTCCTACCTGAAACTCTCAGCGATTTATCATCTTCACTTTCATGTTTCTTTTAGTCTTTCCAAGACTATCATCTCCGCTATGGAACGTTGTCGCAAGACTTCCTCGCAACGCCTTCTATACGCGATGTACCTCCCTATCATCTTTCAGTATTTTGAGGTCAGTCTTGAGGACTGTGCCGAGGATACTGCTCCTGCCTATCTTCATGAGCATCGTCGCCCAGCTTAGCCTGCACAGGTTCCACTTCCTATAGTCACTCCCACTTCCACTGATTCTCAGGCTACTCATCCTCCTTCAGACTCTCATGCTGGATCAGTTCCGCGCTATGGATTTTCGTACTACCCTTCAGCTCCAGGCCATCTCGAACATGGTTCATGATTTATCGTATAGCCTTGCTCACAACCCTAGAGGCTCCATTCCTATGGTCCGTGATCCAACCCGGCTTGGCTATCGCATTGATGACCGTGATGCGCAGCGTTACTTTGACCCTGCGGCTGCTCGATATGACCCCAACCGATCTGCTGAGACCGATCCTTCTAGTACTGCTGGTGCTGCAGCTGATGATGATGATGAGGATGATAGTTGAGGATTTGTTATTCCTCGTGATAGTTCAGTGACTTTGTTATGTTTTGACTTTATTTTAGTTGCATGTATTAGTGATAAATGCTTCTTTCAAGCATTATCAGTTATGACTTTTTCAGTTTCTTTTTCTGTGTGATATATGCAAAACTTTTTTCAGTTTATGCTAGCCATGTATGTCTTCTATTATGCTTTGTGGTTTAATATTGTTATACCATTTTTGCTATTATAACAAAATGGGGGAGTAAGATTGATTAAAGATTGATAAAATTTAGATAAGATTCATTTAGATTTGATTCATCTTGGATACAACTTACGATTTCTGATGATTATTTACTGTATTACTAATTTGGTTTGAAAGAATTTTGGTTTAGACTCTACAGATACAAATTCAGCATAATGTTTTATTACGGGGGAGTAATAAGACTTGACCGTACACTACGGGGGAGCATTGAGCATTGAGTACTGTACCATTTTTTTTACGGATAAAAAGCTACTACTGTACCTTCCGTACTCATCAAGGCTCATTCCACTTCAAGTTGAACTTTTCTTTAAGTATCAATCGTAGTTTTGTCACGTTATCAAAATGGGGAAGATAATTAAGATTGATTAAAGATTGATAAAATTTAGATAAGATTCATTTAGATTTGATTCATCTTGGATACAACTTACGATTTCTGATGATTATTTACTGTATTACTAATTTGGTTTGAAAGAATTTGGTTTAGACTCTACAGATACAGATTCAGCAGAATGTTGTATTACGGGGAGTAATAAGACTTGACCGTACACTACGGGGGAGCATTGAGCATTGAGTACTGTACTATTTTTTTGACGGATAAAAAGCTACTACCGTACCTTCCGTACTCATCAAGGCTACTTCCACTTCAAGCTGAACTTTTCTTTAAGTATCAATCGTAGTTTTGTCACATTATCAAAATGGGAGAGATTGTTGGCACATTTAGCCATAGTCAAACCGATTTCGATAAGTGTCTTAAAACTTCGATCTCCATATGAAAATAAACGAAGAATGCAGATTGCATCGTCTCTGAGATTTTATTATTTATTCTGTATTTCTCTATTTTATTAAGTCTAGATTATTTGTGAATCGGGATCACTGGCAATTAGAAGTTTATCCTAAACCAAACCCATCTTGATTCATTCCTAAACCAAACCAAACCAATTCTTGATTTGATCCTAAACCAAACCAGATCCAAAAACCAAAAACTGCCCTGGAATTAGGCTAACCGGACTCGGCCAGAGTTCTGTTCGAACTCGGACCGAACTCGGTCAGCAGAATTCACTCCTGGTCAGAAGCTTTACCTATTCTTGTGGATCTCCAACATTTAAATTTTTGAAGAACCTATAAATAGAGAATAAATTTTCATTTCTAAACACATATTCAATCTTCATCTTCTCTATATATTCCTAAGCTTTCTATTCCATTCAAAGCTTTAATCTTCAAATCTCCAAGTCGATCTTTCTTCTAAGTGCCGGTGGTTTCCGAGTAGGAGTTTCGAGTTGTACAAGCTTGGCGTATAAAAGCTTTCTTCAGAAAGGTGTTGAAGTTTGTTCGTGGGCTTCGGATAAAACACGACGGTGGTGAAGTTGACATGTTCTTCGGAACAAAACACATGGTGTAATCTCTATTTCAAATAGTGGATTCAAACATCGGATTGAGTACTCGAGACTGGACTAGTCCTCATAGAGGAAAACCAGTATAAATCTGTTGTCTTTGCGTATTGTTTTCTCGCCCTGGTTTTACTGACTTACTTGCAATTATTATTATATATATATATATAATATAATATATATATATAGAATAAGTGAGGTAGGGTGCCACCTCACGGGGGTGTCTACTTGTCACCCCCCATGCTATCATCAAGCACATGGGTGCATGATGATAGCATGTGGGGGGTGACAAGTAGACACCCTCCATAGGGGCCTGATGTCGTTTGGGGTGCCAGTTCCTGATCCCTTATGTGTGCTGTGCGGGTTGGAGCCTGAATCTATGAAGCATATCTTCTTCGTGCACGCTGGCTTGGCAGATTTGGTCGGAGCAGATTCGGATATTGGGAGTGAGCGCCTCCGGAAAATGTGTGGAGGACATCATCACGGAGATCCGAGATAGCAGGGGGGGGGCAGGACTGGTTCCGAACAGCCAGAGTTCGTCTGGCTGCTGCGGTTTGGCACGTGTGGCGGGAGAGAAACCGTCGGATTTTCGAGGGGCTGGTCACCCCCCCAGTTGGTATTCTCCATAACATTGAGTATGATGTAAAGGCTATGGAGAATTGATGAGAGTTGAGTGGGGGTCCCACTCTGTTTGTATGTTGTAAGATTATGGCTTTTCATTTGGAATAAAATTCACCTTTTTTCCAAATATATATATATATATATATATATATTATTGCTTCACCTGCTTAGAGTTAAATTTTTAATTGCTAAATATTCTCCGCTGCACTCTGTTCACCCCCCTCTAGAGGTACCATTGTTCCTACACATCCTTTGTCTCAAAGCCATGTGTTCTGATTTGGCTAATCGTCGGCACCAAATTCCCCGAGGCACCATGCCACGAATCGATGTTTCAATGTCCTTTCCTTTCAACGGTTTTTCCTATTTTGAACCAAACTGCTCGCCTCGATGCGAGACGTTAATGTCTCTAGGCCTAGTTATACTAGTTACATTACAGTTATCCTATGTTCTTTATCTTAGTGTCACATATATTCAACCAGCATTATCGATTTGAACGTTTGAACATTAAGAATTTATTGACGGGAAAGAGTAGAAAAGAAATAATCGAGCCACCCCCTAAAAGAAATACGTCGAGTGTAGGAGATCTCTTCGCAACGATTAGAGCCAATTACACGAGCTACTGAAATTGGCACGAACATCATATTAGAATCCTTCTTCAATCCTCCCCCCTTCGAAATTCCTAAAGCGTATTCAGAAATCGACTCGAAAAAATACTCATAAAAAATCAAGCATCAAAACATCAAGAAAATCCAAGAAAACCAACAGGACCCCGTCGAAGGGACTCTTATATAGAGCTTACTCGCCAAGACACGTCCGCTGCATCTAGGACTTATTCCAACAGAAGCCAATCCATTTGTTGGAACGGTTCTCGTATCATTCGTCCAAATCAATTTTATTGATGCGAAAAAGGTTTTCATATACCAAACTCGTTGTTGAGTCAGACTAGCCATCTATGTTCCCGACCATGTCCGACTTGTTATGAGCCTGTTACATAGTGCTTCGCCCCAACGGGAGCGGGATACTACATAAAGTACATATATCCAATGACAATCGCTTTCTACACATTTTTATTGCCTATCTTTAGCACTCTACAGTCACCTGTCATGTAAGTGACAAAAACTGCTTTATTGTGAACATGTGCGCTAAAGATCCTGAGTTCACTAGCCAACTGCTTTCACCGCAAGCAAGTTTTATAGTAACCTCATCACGTACAACGATATCATTTTTCCTGTATTGATTTGTTGTTTGTAGTGTTCTTACTTTATTTTCCCTTATCGCCTTTTTCTCTCTTCCACACAAAACAACTCCTTGTAAGGGCGTTTGGTAAACGGGAAGTGGAGCTGGATTTTGTCCAATTTCAGGAAGTGGATGCAAATCCTTTCTTCCTCTGTTTGGTTCATCAGAATTTGGGGGGACAAGATTTGGAAATGCAGTTCCTGTCCCCTCGTTATTTCCCTACAAATTCAACTTTCCACATCCATGATTTTTCTTGGATGTGGATGGATTTGGAGAGATTAACACTAAATAAATGTTAACAAATAAATTAAAACTTAAATTCTTTACCAAAGTCCAACCTCCGTCTGAGCTCCGCCGTCGTCTTCTCGTCTGCGCCGATCCGCGGTCCTCAAAGCCCGGCTCCGCCTGAGCTCCGCCGCCATCTTCTCTTGCGCCGATCCGCGGAGCCTGACCTCCGCCGTCCTCCTCTGGAAAGAGAGGGAATGAAGCTCCACTGAAAACTCTCTGAGAGAGAGAGGAGTTGGAAAATGGGAAAGCTCGAGAGAGAGAGAGAGAGAGGTTCTGAGAAAAAAAGAAGAAGAAAGATTAGTATTAATCAATATTTTTTTTTACACGTGTGGTGGTGGTTAGCATGGAAAAAAATTGTTATATTAGTGTTGTTAGTATTTTGTAATTAAAACTACTAATAATATTTCATAAATAATTAATATCAAAAATTTCACTTTCCACTTTCTCACTTTCTATCCCAACCAAACACATTTGTTCTCTATCAAGAGACAAGAAAGTGCATGGATTCCATCTTTCTTTTCTCATTGAAAGTCCAAATCCAAATCCAAAATTCACTTCCCGTTTACCAACAGCCTCTAGTGTGACCCTTCTTGCCACACTAATTACAGATTCTTGGACTTTCCTTTCTCCTGTCTCTGTTGCATGGACTCCCATTTTTGCTCCTCCCTGACAATCTGACACTAACACTTCAGACTATGAGGAAGAAGACGTTCCAAGATATCTCCTTTGCATCTCCTCATTGCATCTCCTCATTTGACACCAAACTTTTGGAGAAATCGAGAGTTACAATACCTTCAGAGCAAGAAGTGATCATAGATATCATGGGTTTTCCACAAGTCCAACAAAGTAACCAACAACTAAAGTCCCTAAATCTCGTTGTCGAATTTGACCCCTATTGCGACAACTGCTCAACCATGCCATGTAACTCATTCACATGATCCATAATCGATATATTGTCCTTGTACCTCAGATCCATCATCTTTCCGTTAAAACAATTTGTTGATGATGACATTCTTGGCTTATAAGGTCTCAGCTTTTCCTTAACGTCTTTGTATAATCTATGTTTGCAATGTGATTGCAAATATTTTTCATCTAAGAACCGTTTGATTAACCACATGTTTATGCTCGAATAATCGTCCTTCCCGGATTTATTACTGGCCTTCTCGAAAGAAAACATCGGAAGATGTAACTTTTTGGCGGAAAGAAATCATTTATCTTACTTTTCTAATAATGATAATTTCTGTCATTCAGGTTAACCAAACGAATTGGTTTCACCTCCATCTTTTCTCTTGGTCAATTTGTCAAACACCCGACACCCTCCAACCTTATGCTGTGATACCATTCTGTTAGGAACGAGCTCTCAATGTAGCAAAAATACTAACCACTAAATGTAATAACCTACAGGCACACAATCACAACAATACAATCGAACAATTGCGAAGAAAAAGACTTTTACATGAAAACCCAATACGGAAGAAATCACGAAACGATTGAAGCCCATCCCTGAAAAACTCTACTATTGAAATAAAGGAATACCCTCCGTTACAATTTCTCCTACCGACCTAACAAACAGACCACAGACTATTCAACAATGGAAATAGAATACAATGGAGAAAATACAAGTAATCAAAGATGGAACTCAATGACAAATCAATATAGATCTCGTCGAACGAAT
>JANAVB010036778.1:107500-148227 GCA_029216955.1 Iris pallida | reverse complement strand
ATATTTTTATATCTTGTTGTCTTTATCTTTCAGTATCATCTATCCTTCTTAGAGTTTGTGATTTTATATTATATTGTCATTGCTTGTCCTCTGTTTGGAGTTGACTATTTCTCGACAGATTTTGATATTATAAATATTGTTAGATAGTAGACCTAGACAGCATTCTATGTCGTTTCTACGGCGTAGGCTGGGACGCTATCACCCCTCGTTCCCTCACTTCGGGTGCGGGTCGTGACATGCATCTAGTTTCGCATTTGTGCACTTTGTTGGCAGTGTTCCTTCACGAAATGACATCGAGTGCAATGATGTTGCTTATTGGGTTTCGACTTGCCCCGCCCTAGATTTCGTTATGCTTGAAGAGTCACAGGCTAACAGGTGTCTGTTGTATCCAAAGATCGGGGTTGTCGTGCCTCAATTTTTGTTATGCTGGTAGAGGCCCAGGGTTTGGGTTGATTGCCAACTCACGTATTGCCGAAGCTCCCGTGCATTGACAAGGAAATGATTCGCTCTGATGGGGTGGAGTGATGTGCCTATGTTGAGACATCAGAGTGATGCCTAGCTGAGACGTCAGAGTGATGCGCCGAGTTGTAGTTTAGGCTAGGCTTCTTTGTAGTAGACTTTTTATTACAATAAAGGGTTTGGACATATAATAGACTTTCATGTGAAAATAAAAATGAATGTTCATGTGCCACTTTTCTTTGATGTCTTCTGATGTGCCAACATTCTATCTTTGGTCTTTTGGCGCATGATGTTTTGGGACGCATAGTGCTTTAGGGCGCATAGGAGTTCTACCCTTGAATGCGCATGAAATTTCATGCTTCTACACACCCAGTTGTACCATATGCTGAACGTGCATGAACTAAAATACATAATCAAAACATTACTTTGCGCTCTTCGTCCATGCCCGTATCACTGGTGGATCCATGTGGAAGGCACTTGGGGGTGGGTTGTCACGACTCACATCCCTTTTCGGATACGAGACGTGTCCAAGCTAGCCTACGCCGCAGAGTCGACGGTAGAACGATGTCACGGTCAAGATGCTCAAAATCATAAAGTACAACATTATTACGCATTCACATTTCTAAATCGATTACAACATCTACAAATTTATATTTAGAGAAAATACAAGGTTCTTACATTTAATGAAACTGATAGCACATCTATCTAATCTCTAGGCTTCTGCCTGCTAGTACACTCATATCTCCCAATGCTAAGTGAAGCCACAGCTAACCTAAAAAATATTGGTTTCCAGTCAGGAATGGAACAAGCACACAAACCGACGACAAATCAAAATACAATAGAATTCACAAGACATACAAATAACATATGTGAGATGATCTAGAAAATAAGACCGATATCATGGCAAATCACAAAAGAAAGTAGATAACTCTACAACATGATATATCAGCCAGAAAAAGAATATGTAACTATGATGACATGGCAAGTGGTGAAGAAAACAGAAAAACAAGTAAAGACAACTATCTATGTGTTTTAAAATACCACTTTCGACATGTGAACGACTTGCGGATAAATCAGGCACCCTGCACGTGTCGTGTGCAGCTGCTATTCTCTACGAAAGACACGGGAGATAGTTCTAGGTAGTCCACATGTCTACTAAGATATTTCTCCTTCCGACTAGTACTCATGGACTCGAACAATTAACGAAACACGGAAACACGACAATCACGAATAAAGTATGTAGAGATCCATGACTCTAATCCGTGTAACAATATATCAACAAGTAAGACAACATATGCATAAACATAAAATGAAAGGACTACTATGAATCGAAAGCAATCAGAAAGTGCACTTGCCTGAGGTCCTTAGCTGGTAAAACTGATAGTACGACCACTCAGATGAGTTACTAAAGTCAACACATGCAAAAGTCTCGGATGCTAAAATAAACATTACCAACATTTTTAGAATAGTCAAATTAGCTAGAATTGTCTGGCCATAAGTCAAATTCTGGATACAGGGGCAAAACAGTAATTTCGGATCAAAACGATGTCTGTCGTTGGACCCACTTTGTACTGAAAAGCATGCCAAAGTCTACGGTCTATAAAGTTGTCAAACTATATGTCTACGGGTTCGATTTTTCGATACAAACCCAACCGTATGTCCAAAATTGGATTTTGAAGCCGTGCACGAAATCGCCCGTTGAGTCGGATCGTAGGGCCCACAAAACTGTGATCCGATCAACTGTCTCAGAATCGGACCAAACTTGGCATACAGGACCTGAAAAATGCTATGGTCTTGTTGGCATAATTTTATCTCGATCTAACGAACGTGCACAAAGTAATTGGAAAATTTGCAAAGTGACCGATACCGTAAATTTCGACGGATACGCATCAAATTCGTCGTGCACACGCAACCAATTTTAATTCCGTCAAATCCCACAGGTCCGTGAAGTCGATACGCACCTTTCGATGCTTTTGATTCGCAACCACGTCACCGGTTTAGCGGACGTCGTATCGGGAGTTTTTTCTAATTTTCTAATATTTAGAAATCAGTTTTTCGTCAAAATTGGGAAAAGGATTTCTCGATGCTCGATCGATGAAATCGACTTTTGTAAATTGGGTTTCAGTGCCCTATAGGTTGTCTAGGACTGTTGTTAATTAGTTTTTGAAAATTCCTAAGGGTTTGCTCAGAATTTATCTTCTAAATAGGGTGTTGGGACTATTTATGTTCAGTTTTGAACAGACTTTTGGTCGATTTCGAATCGATTTCTCGATAAATCAAAGGCAGTATAATTAAATCTAATTAAAGATTTATGCAGAGGGTTAGGTTTTGGTTGTACCAGTAAAATCGATTCGAAAATCGATCGAGCAGGGAGGGAGAAATCCAGCCACGAAAGCCGTCCCTGACTGCCACTTGCTGGTGTCGTTGCTATTTTTGTGCTCGTGTGCAGGCAGCTCCGCCTGCTCCCGGCGATGGCGCGTGGCCCAGGGAGTGCGCCCATGGTCGAACTCCTACCAGGGATCGTTGGGACGTTGTGACATGGTTTAGCATTAGAGTTTTTCCTTCCCTCTCGACCTCTCTCTCTCTCTCGCGTATATCAACTGAAGGAATCAGCTGGGTTCTATTTTATCCTAATGTAATATAATGAGGGGTTTGCTCGGCTGGGCCAACCGAGGGGTGCTATGGGCTTGGCTGGGCTGAGCTTTGCTGCTGTTTTTCTTTTGTTTCTTTTAATTGCTTTGGTTTTCTTTTATTTTTATTTATATTATATATCCCTTATATATATTATATCTATATTTATTCTTATATAATAATCTCCATAAAACCTCAATAATAATTTACTCCTAGTGTGGGGTCTACCTATATAAATATGAACACATATATTATAACATTTATTTGACAATAAATAATATACCAATAATAGTAAAATATATTATATAATAATAACATCAACAACATTAAGAATAATAATATTCCTAATAACAACTGAAATTAAACAAATAATGGATATAATAGTTTTTGTTGAACTTACCAAATACGCCCTTGATTTGGCTCCAAAAATTGTACAGATATTCTAAAACGACAGTTATTATTAATAATACCTATATTCTATGTTTATAACAAATATCTAGAAATATTTGTTAATTCCTAAATAGATACAAAATATTTGTATACGCATAACGTACGTCTACAAGGACGTCCTTGGTCTCACTACATGCCTACTCGGGCTTGAGCTTGGTTTGGGTCCAGTCCGGTTGGTTTGGCACAGCCGGGTCTTCTAAAAGTCAATAATCTAATTAATAGATATTTAAATCATCTATAGGGGTTAGGTCACAACTTGGCCTGGTTTTCTAGTTAGGACACAATTATGGCTCCTTCCCCTGCCATGGCTGAAACACTAGTCAAGTAACACCACTGCACTATCCGTGCCACGATTTCGTTGTCTGGTACTTCAAAACTCAACCGTGGTTAAAGTCATCTACCGTAATAATTATCTAATTATTTATTTATAAAATTCTAAAAATTATAATTCAAATAAAATAAAATAAAAATATATTAAAATTTTGGGAAGGGGGATTACAAATCTACCCACCTTAGAAATAAATTTGTCCTCGAATTTAAGGACTACTAGGATAGGCAGACTTGGTAGATTGGTGAAAGGTAGTAGAAATTTATGATAAAAGAAATTGATCAAATAAAATACGAAGAAAGTATTTGAAACTCTAAAAGCCCTAAAATGCTCTCAACTTTAATTTGAAACAAGTTTGATAAGGAAAATAATCATAAACAAAGTATCGACAAAATTTGCCTTCAACTCCGACAAATAAAATATGTGAATGAATAAATGAATAAAAAAAGATTTGAAACTCCGGAAAGGGTAATCTAGGGTTAGGATGTGGAATTGATTTTGAGAATTAGGGATAGGGATTTGGATGGTTGGGGGTTGGGAGAACTAGGGATTTGACCCAATCATACTCCAAATCAATAATAAAATATTGTCTAAAATAATACCTATTACTTTAAATAATCCTTGTAATAAAATCAATTGTCAAAATATTGTTAAGAATAATTTAGATATTTATAGCTGTATATTTTCCATAAATACAATATCTTCTAAAATAATATAGTAATAATTTGAATTTAATATAACTCTTGATAAAATAGTAATTCAAATAATCCTAGAATAAAATATCTTCTAAATTTGGCAAATCTTTTTTTTTTAAAATATCTAAAATAGAAATAGAATGAAAATTATTTCCCGATTTAGAAAAATACTTAAACTAAAATAAACTAAATGGAAAATATAAGAAAACGGAAAGTGGGCTTACGACCTACCCACCTTAGAATGTTTTACCTTAGAAATTTTAAAGGACACGAATAGGCACAACTATGAAGAATAATCAAGAAACCAAATTTTAATTGATATGAATAAAATGACGAATGGTATAATCAAGGAAGTGATATGATTCATGATCTATTTAGTCACGCGTAATCATGGATATGATCAAAATGATAAAGATAATAGACAAAAGGAGAGTGTGATTTGGCACGGTCAATATTCGATCAAATGGTCTAGTTGACAAACAAATATTTTTAAGAACAAGATTGAAATGGTTGGTCATGACCAATCTATGGTCAGCATGGTTGAGTCATTACCAGCTTTTTAAGGAATGACCAAAGTTTTCGATGAAATCTAAACAGAATTTTAGTCGCATTTAAGATACAGTCACGATCAAGGCTAATCTGCAAGTCATCCAAGCAGAGTGAAAATAGGAAGTTGGCACGAGCATGATCATGATCAAAATAGTCATAACCATAGTTGGAATGAAACTATAACCTTAGCTATAATTAAGTTGAAATTATAGGCACGGTTATGATTTAGTCTTGATAAAAATTGTTTAAGATCGATCAAAATGAAATTATCTTGGTACGAACAACTAGTTAAACAAAATTATTTAGGCACGATCTTAGAATCGAATTCTACGATGACAGGCGAATTGGCACGATCGAAATAGAATCAAATAGTTTAGTCGTAATCAAAAGTATTTAAGGATGATCCAAATCGAAATCGTTCTAACACACATTGATTGTGTAGCATGATCATAGAATCATAATCTAGGTGTGATTATGAATCTAGTGGAAGGAAATCAAATTAGGTTTAAAGTTGACAATTCAAAGATAGGAAGATTTGGAGGAAAAGAAGGACAACCAGTTTATTGAGAAAATTGTAGTTAGGAATAAGGCACAAATAGATTTGAAAACTTGATAGTCATATGTCAATAAAGGACGTTGCCTCTGGGTATTTAAAACCGTAAGTACATCTGGAGTCACTTTACCAAAAATTTATGCCTCGCCAGTGTATAGCTAGCTGCAGTAAACTCTTGGTTCCACGTCTCAAGCAAGGATACGGTGACCAATACCCTATCAACTCTATCTAATATTGACATAACAACTTAAAGACGATAGGATGACCAAGATATAGCTTTAACAACATTCGATAACTTATACTTACTCGAGATTACTTTAACTTAGGGATCATACCTCGCTAGTGCGCTGCTGGCTACAGTGTACCCACAGTCTCCATAAGTCAAATAAGTGGCGACAGTGCACTGTTGTCTCCATCATAAGTCACCGATCATCATTTCAACTACATCCTTAAAATCTCAACGGAGGTTCTAAAAAAAATCCTTAAACAAATTGACCATGATGGAGAAAGCTGAAAATTTGAACAAATTGATCATTATAGGAAAGTATACGTATCCATCCTTGAAGGGAAGGTATCATTTTTGAAAATCAAATGATTGATTAGAAGAACATAGTCGAAGGCAAGAGAAGTATAAAGTTTTATTTATATTTCTCTATATTCAAGACCGAAGAGGAAATATGTATAGCTAACCCAGAGTAGATATATGGGTAATGAATCATGTTAGGCTCAACTTAATGGATTGGAAATAAGACATTGATATAATATTTATCCCTGGCCGATGGAAAATGATTAAGCAATAAGAATTCTACTATATGATAATGAGATTTAGAGGGGAGGAAAAATTAAAATTACACAAATAGTCAAGATAGAAAAATGTAAGTATCGGTCCTACAGGTTTCAACTCTTGAAAATAAAATGATTGATTTGAGGGAAATAACCGAAGACAAGAGACGTATAAGCATCCTAATCCCTATTTCATGTATATACAAATGATTGAGGAAAAAAGACGTTGAACTCGAGATCCAGTGGGGGTAACAGAATCAAAAATTATAAAACTCATATAGCAAAATGCAAAGATAAATAAATAAGTAATTCGGACTAGTGACAATATGGGGTTGATATGTAAAGAGGGTAAAAGGAAAATATTGAACATTTTATCAAGGTTAGAGCATTGATTCTAGGAAGGCCTGACTTACCAAGTGAATAGTCTACACCTTAATCCTACCATCATATCAAAACAAAATAACATATTCACCTACAAAAATTCTCAAGTATCTATTAGGATTTATGATTCAACAATTCCTACTAAAATCATATGGCCTATGTAGCAACCTTAACTACCCTATGACGAAATTACATAAGAGACTCCTAATCCTAGTCATTCTTCTAGAATGAATTCAATCCTAATTTTGAATGAGCAAATCCTAGTCACAGGCTTGCAGCAGTACGACTAATATAGTACTACCATGAGTTCGCACAATTTGCGAAGACTGACCTGCATGGGCCACCACAAAAACTTGTTACACTACTAAAATATGCTCTATTAGCGACGAATTTAGCAACGGAATAAAATAACGTCGCTAAATATCGAATATAGCGACTCCTTTCTATAGATCGCAAAACGTCACTGAATAGCGACGTTCAGCGATAGGAGATAAATTACGTCGCTGAATAGCGACGTTCAGACATATTATTAAAATATGTCGCCATATATTAAAATGTTTGTGACGTTTAGCGACGTCGACTCTTACGTCGCTAACTTTTTTTACTTAGGGAACACTGTTCTTTTTTTTCCCCCTCACTCGAAAATTTTAGAATTTTCCCTCGAGCTCTTCCCACCCGGCGACCCCTTCCCCCCTCCCCCGGCGACTCCATCCCCCCTCCAGGGACTCCCTCCCCCCCCCCGGCGACCCCTACCCCCCCTCGAGCTCCTCCTCCTCTTCCTCAAGTAAACCCTAACCTAACTCCTCTCTTTCCTCCTCCTCCTCCTCTCCCGGACACACACATGGACACACACACACACACACACATAGACACACACACACACGGACAGACGGACACAAAAACATATACGGACACACACATGGGCCAAACCCAATCGAATAAACCCGTTAATGGGTTGGGTTAGGGTTGAAGATACTCGGGTTCGGGCTCACGAGTTGCAGCAGCAGATTTCTGATCACCATACTGCAGAGCGACGATCCGACGATCCGATATCACCGGACGATTTGATGCGGTCGAGTGCAGTATACAGGAGCTGATGAGTCTGCAGCAGGCTACAGCTGCCAGCTTGCACACGCTCATCGAGTCTACGTAGCGCACAGAGTGTAGATAGGTCGAGCTGGAGGGATCGCAGAGGACCATTCTGTCTCACTCACTCAGGTATATACTTCGATTGAAGAGAGTACTCAGAGGATGGTGAGTACCCTTGCCGCGTATGCTGAGCGATTGCGAGAGCTGGAGCAGATACGTCCTCCCGGTCTATCGACGGCGCCGACTCCAGCCATTGCACTGCCTCCTACTCCCGCCCCTACGGTACAGCTCACACAGGAGCAGTATGGGTACATGCTATCTCAGATGTGCAGCAGGGTTCCTCAGTGATCCAGTAGATTTTTTTATCATCTTTGTATGTATTGGCCCTATGGGCCCATTGATCATTGGTACACTAATTTTCATTCTTATTTGACTCTGTTGGACATGTATATTTGTTGGACATGTATGTTTGTGATATTTACTTTGTTGGTATTTTTATTGAGTACATGTATGATATTTACTTGGACATGTATTTTTGATGTCTACGACGGGGATGACAAATATACCTACGCTGGGTTATAAGCGATGATCTGATATACAAAGGAGGTGTTGCCCAAATTTTAAAAAAATATGTTTGGTATTTTGTGATGAGCATAACAAAAATACCAAATATATTTTTTTTAGAATTTCATAATATCTGCGACGTATAGCGACGTTCTACGACGTATCCCGACGTCGTTAATTAGCGCCATCACGTCGCTATCCGTCGCTCAATAGCTGATGTGCAGAGAGTTGACGTCGCTAATTTGGTCGCTGTACGTCGCTACCCTGCTGACATGGCAGGCATGCCATGTCATCACATAAAAGAAATAATATCGTTACGTAGTCGTACTACGTCGCTAATTTGGCGATGTTCAAATTCGTCGCCCTCCGTCGCTAATTTTGCGACGACCCAGCGACATTGGGGGTGACGTCGCAAACAGCGACGGAGGGCAACGAATTTGTAATCTGCGCCTAGGCTTTCAGCAACCTTCATGTTTCGTCGCTAAATTCGTCGTTAATTATGTTTAGCGACATATTTTCCTTAATTAGCGACGTATCCTGACGTCGCTAATTTGCCTTATTTTAGTAGTGTTACGACCCGCACCCGCTTTTCGGATACGAGACGTGTCCAAGCCAGCCTACGCCACAGAGTCGACGGTAGAATATTGTCACCGCCAAGATGCTTAAAATCATAAAATATAGCATTTATTGCCCATTCACATTTCTAAATCGATTACAACATTTTTAATATTTATATTTAGAGAAAATACAAGGTTCTTACATTTAATGAAACTGATACCACATCTATCTAATCTCTAGGTTTCTGCCTGCTAGTACACCCGTATCTCTCAATACTAAGTGAAGCCACAGCTAACCTGAAAAATGTTGGTTTCCAGTCAGGAATGGAACAAGCACACACACACCAACGACAATCGAAAATGCAATAGAATTCACAAGACATAAAAATAACATATGTGAGATGATCTAGAAAATAAGACCGATATTATGGAAAATCACGAAAGAAAGTAGATAACTTTATAACATAATATATCAGCTAAAAAAAAGAACATGTAACTAGGATGACATGGCAAGTGGTGAAGAAAATAAAGAAAACAAGTAAAGACAACTATCTATGTGTTTTGAAATACCAGTTTCGACATGTGAACGGCTAGGTGGTAAATCAGGCACCCTGCACGTGTCGTGTGCAGCGGCTATTCTCCATGAAAGATACGGAGAATAATTATGGGTAGTCCACATGTTTAATAAGATATTTCCCCTCCCAACTAGTACTCATGGACTCGAACAAGTCACGAAACACGACAATCACAAAATAAAGTATATAGAGATCCATGACACTAATCCGTGTAACAATGTGTCAACAAGCAAGAGAGCATATGCATAAACATGAAATGGAAGGACTACTATGAATCGAAAGCAATCAGAAAGTGCACTTGCCTAAGGTCCTTAGTTGGTGAAACCGATAGTACGACCACTCAGATGAGTTACTAAAGTCAACACATGCAAAAGTCTCCGGATGTTGAAATAAACATTACCAATATTTTCAGAATAGTCAAATTAGCTAGAATTACCTGGCCATAAGTCCAATTCTGTACATAGGGGCAAAAAGGTAATTATGGATCAAAACGATGTCCGCCATTGGACCCGCTTTGCATCGAAAAATGGGCCAAAGTCTATGTGTAGCTCTCCTTCCTGAAAATTTTGAAATATTTTTTATAAATTACTTTATTGGAATGGTAATTTTAGATTTTATAAATAATTATCTAGTTAATTATTACGGTAGATGATTTTAGTCATGGTTAGGAATTAGAGTACAAGGTGACTAGAAATCGTGACACGGATAGTGCAGTGGCGTGTTTTGACTAGTGTGTTAGCCCCGGTAGGGAAGACCGAGCCACAGGAATGTCCTAACTAGGAAAACCAGGCCAAGTTGCGACTTAACCCCTATAGATGTTTTAATTATTTATGAATTAATTTATTGACGTATAGAAGACCAGGCTGTACCAAATTAGCCTGGATTGGACCCGAACCAAGCCAAGCCCATATAGTCATGCGGGACGTCCAATGACATTTGTGTTGATGTATTTTGGTATGATGGTGTTGTATTCCGTTTTAATGATCTAATGAATATTTTCTAAGTATTCTTAATTAAATATTATAAATATTATTATTATTTGATATTCAATGATATTTGTATAAAATGGGTCCTTGTACATTTTGGGATTATTAGACTGTACATAATGGTATATACACCATTATTGGTTTATTGAATTTCGTTATTATTATTATTATTATTATTATTATTATTATTATTATTATTATTATTATTATTATTATCAATGTTATTGAGGTAATTATTATATAATATTATTATTATTAGTGGTTATATTATTTTGTCAAATAAATGTTATAATATATATATATATATATATATATATATTCATATTTACATGAATAGGCCCTACACTAGAAATAGATAATATTGAGGTTATTTAGATCTTATGGAGATTACTATATAAGTATATATATGAATATATAGATATATGGGTGCCAATTAAATAATTGTAAATATATACTCTCATTATTAATTATAAAATAAAGTAAATATATATAGAGAGTTCGATAAGTGTATATATATATATATATATATATATATATATATATAATATATATATTTTATATTTTATATATTATATATATATATATATATAATATATAATATAAATATATATATATTTTATATATATTATATATATATATATATATTTTATACATGTTATATATTATATATATATATATATATATATATATATATATATATATATATATATATATATATATATATATATATATATATATATATTTATATATATATATATATATATATATATACGTTTGTATGTATGTATGTATGTATGTATGTATGTACATATAAAATATATATGTATGTATATATGCTTGGAGGTATGTGCGGACATATAAAGGAAGTACATAAAGGTATACGTCTGTGTGTGTATTTTTTGTGTGTGTGTGTATATATATATATATATTTTTTTTTTTTGTGTATTTTTTTTTGTGTGTGTATATATATATATATATATATATATATATATATATATATATATATATATATATATATATATATATAACGTAAAAAAAATAATAATAAAATATATATAGATATAACGTATACCTATATATACTTCCTTAATATGTACGCACATACCTCCAAGCATATACATACATATATATTTTATATGTACATACATACATACCTACATACACACTTATATATATATATATATATATATATATATATATATATATATATATATATATATATATATATATATATATAAATATATATATATATATATATATATATATATATATATATTTATATCTATATAAAATATATATATAAATATATAAAAAATATATATATATATATAATATATATATATATAATAAAAAATATATATATATATATATATATATATATATATATATATATATATATATATATATATATATATATATATATATATATATACACACAACTATAGAGAAAGGAAAAACAGATAAAACAAAACAAATAGGCCCAAGCCCAGCCTAGCCCAGGCCCACAGTCTAGCCATCAAAAATTCCCAAGCCAAAACCGAGAGAAAAACACGCGTATACAAATATATGTATCAAGAGAGAGACCGAGAGAGAGAAACGCGAGAACCCAAACCCTAGCGACGCCCTGACCTCTCCTAGCTCTGGCGTGGCCCTGCCTCCACCGAGCACGCCGTCTGTCACTACCACATTTCTAGTTTGAGGGTATTTTCATTATTTTTGGGGTTATTTGAATTTATGGGAATTTTTAGAATTTATTTTGGAATTATTTGAATGATGGTTGACTAGGTTGACTTTGACTAGCAGTGACCTTGGTAGACTAACCTAGGAGCTAACCCTAGTTGTGTTTGGACTTGATTAGGTCATGTGACCCTAACCTAACATTAAGTTGATTCCTAATAGGCCATTAGAATTTAAGTTAGAATAGTTAAGTCATAAGCCATGACTTATGGTTGAACCATTAAATAGCAACTTAGCACATAGGGGCCCAAAGCCCAACCCACTAGCTAACCCTAACCCTAATTCACTCTATGGCCGGCCACACCACCTAGCCTAGGGATTCCCACTCTATAAATACTCTCTTCCATTAGGGCTAGCCTCTTTAAGAAAGTTTTATTTGGAAAGAGAGGTATGTACCAACTTCATTAATTCATAGAAAATCCAAATTAATTCCTCTTTCCCTCAAATAAATTGCAATAGGTTTTAATTTAGGTTTTATTGCTGTTGGTATATGTTATTCTCAGTTTCATAGCAATTTGGTGAAGTTTGGGGAGCAAGGAGATACCCCCTCTTTGGAGCTTTTTGAGGAGTTGTGACACCAATAGGTAAATCCCTAAAACTCAATGTTAGATGCTGTTATTATTGCATATTGACCTAGATCTAAGTGTCCCCTAGCTAACCCTAGATTTTTGTAGGATTTTGTGTCCATTTTGTGTTCTAAATGGACACGTATCAGCCCACTAGTTAAGGTGTTTGATGAAATACCCCAAAGGGCATTTTGATTTAATTTTTAGAAAGTTTCTGAATAAGAATTTGTGTTTTGTTGTGGCTTACATGTTTCTGATGGACTGAGATTGTTTTCGTGTCGTATCGTGTCAGAAATTGGACACGAACATGCGGGTTGACACACAACACACGTTGCCCTGCTACTCGGGTGCTGTTTCTCGTTGGACACGGCGACTCAGGTCATGCCACTTGGCGTGGACCAAGGGGCAATGACTGACATGAGGTCCTCCAAGTTGGAGACGCTCTTGTGACGTGTCGGACACGTTTTTTAGCCCGTACTGGGTTTTTTACTGACTGTTTAGTCGGGTTTTCGTGCACTGATACGCACTCCTAGACACGACACCGTGACACGTGGACCTGTGTCAGGCTGTGTCAGATGAAGACCTATACTAGGCGAACTCGTGGGTGTGTGCACGAGACACAAAGTTTCCTTTGTCGGGTGCACGATGCGCGTGCACTTGCGCACGAGACTGCACTGCTATGCAGTGCCCAGTTTGGTCGATTTGGGTTTAATTGATATGGACACGTCGTGTCACATTGTGGTGGACACGAGACACTCTCTGGGACACGAACACATGTTGGGTTTACATTACCAAACATTTGATTTACATCTTAGAATGTTTTAAACCATTAATTCCCATTTACCCTATTTGTGAACTGATACATAATATTCAGTATTCCTAGTTTTAATATTCGAACTTTGGCAGTTGATTTAACCTCATTAGAACTGTTATTAGCATGATTTAAAACCCTAATGTTGTTCTCCTACATGTAATCTACTTGTGTGTGAATTTTGGGGTGGTTTCATTGAGTATAGGATTCAAAATAGGATTTCAAACCTTTGGGACTGAAAACTAAAAACATGAATTGGTTTCCTTTCCTTTTCTTCCCTGTTTAGCAACACACTCATTCATGTACACTCACTGTCCAGAATTGGACTATACACATCACTCACTCACTCTCACATAAACAAGCATTGACACACTCCCTAGCTAAACCTGTCAACTATCCCACACACACACATCCTACTGTCCACTGGACTGAACACACATTGACACTTGCTATACTGCTGAGCTACTCACTGATTTTCCTAATATCACTCACTGTCAACTAACACACACACACACACACACACACACACAGTTAGCTCTAACCCTCTCACTCATGCACACACACTTGACACCTCTCCACTTTCCTATCTCTATGTGTGTGTATATATATATATATATATATATATATATATATATATATATATATATATATATATAAATTATATGTTATGTATATAGTTAGCTATATATATGTATATATATATATACTCTCACCCTCTCACTCATGCACACACACTTGACACCTCTCCACTTTCCTATCTCTATGTGTATATATATAATATATATATATATATATATATATATATATATATATATATATATATATATATATATATATATATATAGTTGGTCATGTATATAGATATTGGTATATATGTAGTTAGGCTATATATATTTTGTGTGATATACATGTATAGGAGATTGGTTATACCTTAACATTGTGTTATAGTATCTTAGGTATCCTAAGACATGTTAGCCTATGGTTGATTGAGTTAGCCTTATAGAGTTTGATTAGATAGTTAACCCTTGGCCTAATTATCTTGTGGACTAGTCTATGTTGACCAAAACCTTAGTTAGTCTAAGTGTAACACCCAGTTTCTAGAATGAGGGTATTTTTGAAATTTTGTATTTATAAATATTATTTAATCGTATTTATTTCACATTATGATTTTTGGTGATTTTTAATTATTTTTAAAATCAATTTAAAACTGTTTTAAGTCATGGCTTGTGATTTTGATGCCTTGCTAGTGTAACCTGAGAGACTGCCTAACCTAGAGCCTAACCATGTCATTAGGATGATTGAATTATTATTTTTAGCCTAGGAGTATTTTGGTCATTTGGCCTTTTTGAATTATTTCATGATTTATTGCACTGATGATTGTTGATTTTGATTTTGACTAGCAGTGACTTAAACAACTGTCCTAGATTTTGACCTTGACCTTGGCGACTTAGTTAATATGGTATGGACCCTAATCTAACTCAAGTTGGGCTTGGTTGACTTAAGTCGGCTAAGTTTCATGAAGAGAGTAGGAGGATTTTTTCATTGAACCATAGGCTAAGACTTGAGCTAGTTAGCTAGTGCAACTTGGCCCATGACCATTAGACTAAACCCTAACCCTAATTTTCCACTTTATGGCCAGCCACTAGGGCTCCCCCTTCCCTATAAATATTCTCCTCCATGTTCTTGCCTCTTTTATTAAATTTTTACAAGTTTGAAGAAAAATGTAAGAGTCTTCTTCCCCAATTCATAACTTCCTCATTTCAATTCCTTTTTGGCTCAAATCTTTTGCATTGGGTTCTAATTGATCCCTACTTTATGTTCATGGAGAGAAATGTCAAGTTTGAATAAATTTGGAGAGATTGGCTAGCAAGGAGGAATCCCCCATTTGAAGCTTTTTCAAGCTTTTTGCACATATAGGTAAAACCCCTTAAATTGATTCAAATTTCGGTTTTCTTTGCATGTAGGGCTAGATCTAGGAGTCCCCTAGGTGTTTCTGAAATTTGGGTGAAATTCGTGTCTGTTTGGTGTCCGTATCGGACACGTGTCATAGTGTCTCCTAGGTGTTTGATGAAATATTTGTGAGAATTAAATGGTATTAATTTCAAAAACTAATTGAATAGAAAAATAGGTTTTTGTATGCTGATCACGAATCTATCACACTGAGCACGTTTTCGAGTCGTGTCCGTGTCCAAAATGGACACGCACACGCTGTACGACACTGTGGTTGAGTGCCCTGCTGCTCGATCATGTTTTCTCCGTGTTTGTGTCACTTGGACACGTGAAAATCGACACACAGCTAGGGGACATGACTGACATGTCATTCCTAAAGTTTCGTGTCAATTGATAACGTGTCGGACATGATATTCGAAGTGCACTGATTTTGTACAAAGACACACCGCGCGGATTTCGTCACTGATACACGCGTCGTGTCGTGTCCTGACACGACGTGGACACGTGGTGACGTGGTTTTAGTATAGCCCTATATCAGAGCTACATGTGTACGTGATCACGTGTCGTCTCGTGTCTTGTGGCGTGTCCACGAAGCCTCGAACCCACTACACGACACACTGTGCACGTCCCTGATACTCGGGCCCCCTGTAGGACACGACACGGATTCTTTGGGCACGAATTTTGGTAGACATGAGGGGGCATACACTGACAGCATGCCCCCAAAGTTTTATCGGGTTTCATAGAGTAGGTTGTGAGAAATCACACGTGCACGGGATTTTCACTACACTGTACACACTGATTAAACACGTTCTGATACGTGACTCAAACTCAGACACGACACGACCCCGACACAAATCAGGCACCTAGACATATACCCTGACACCCCACCTAGCTACTGACACGTGCATGTGACACTTGGATGTCTGTGTCGTGTCCTGGATCAATCGACACACGTGCACGAGGTCGTGCATACACTGTCCTCTGATGCTGGGTTTGACACATTAATTGACACTTCGTGTCCACTTTTGTGGACACAACCACTTCCTAGACACGAGTACATGTATACCTAGTGTCTGCACACACTGCTTTAGGGTTACACTTTGCTTTTTGATTCAATTGGGTGTTTGAATAGGTTTTCCTGATACGTTCACTGTTTTGCTATTTTTTTTCCTTTTTGAGTTTTGTGAAGAATCAATTTTGATTTCTTATTTTTTGAGATTATATATGTATGTTGTTATACTCCTAGGATACATATTGTGTTGTTGTTTCGGTTTGAGAGCTATAGGTTTGGGTTGATGCTATTCGAATTTGGGTTTTTCCAAATATTCACTGAATACCATATTAATTCTCCATTTTTCAGAATTCAAAGGATATTCAAATTGGTTCAGCCATATGCAAGTAAGAGGATTAGAGGGTTGCCTGTGTGTAATTAAGAGTGTGGGTATGAGGGTATGTACCTACTGTTGCAGCAGCAACAAATAGAGTATCAGACCATTGCATTAATGATCAGTGTCCATAGGTTCAGCCATAGTTGTTTTAGATATCAGGGTTTGAAAACAGTTAACTGAGTTCAAAAACTGAAACCTGAGATTCAGGTAAACTGAAATGGGATTGGGTTGACACTTGTTGGTTTACTATTTTTTTTTCTTAAATCCTGAGAACCTATGTGAACCTATGAATGATATGTACACACACATATGGCCTTCACTCATTGACACTAAGCCCACACACACACACACACAAACTGAGATTTGTTTGAATTTAAAAACTGATGTTTCCCTGTATCCTGAGATTCCAATCTCAGTTAACCTGCAATTGGTTTTGTTCACTGTTAAATATAATAACCCGAGAATTCTGAGATATCACACACCCTTCATATTAAGTATACACACACACATACATACACATTGCAAACACACAACCTTAGCCTATGTACCCACACCACTCCTCATGCCCCCTTCCTTGCCCTCTCTCTCTATATATATATAGTGTATATATGCAATATATGTGAATGAATGTAGAAGAGTATGCATGTATGTATACATTTGCTACATAGAGATGATTCCTATATATGCCTATGAATGATTTCACATATTAGAGTATGTTATGTGTGTATTGAATATATATGTATATATATAGATATGATAACTACATAGATTGTTGAATGTAAAGTCTTTGTTTGTATATATAATATTGATACATGGTACAGGCTTGGTTTGGTGTTGACCTAGTTAGACTAGGGTTGACCTAGATTGGACTAGTAGACCTAGTTTGACTTTATGTTGACTAGAGTGTTGACTAAGGTTGACCAAGTGTTGACTTTGACCTAGATTGACCTAGAGATCATGTAGATTGCATCGTAGACTTTATTTATCTTATTTTAAACATATTATAACCTGTACTGCTTAATCTAGGACATTGTGCATCTGGTGCAGGCATCTGATATTACACTACTCTTTTCAGAGTAACAGGCGAGTACATTCTCTGATAGTTCTTTCATTTACTTGTCAATTACTGTACTTTAGTTCTAGTTAGCTGTATGTGATTCTCTGTTACAAACACGTATTATTATTTCTGAATCCATGTATGCGACACATACTTACTCGTCTTACCTCTATTATTCGAATCACCATACGAATCACCATACGAATCACCATACGAATCACTATTCGAATCACCCTATTCGTATCTTCATATGCTGGTTGGACTTGTATTCGTCTTATGTGTTGGATTATGGATTCATTTGTTTTAGACTGGGCAGGAAAATACTTGATTAGACATGTGAGCATTCCCACTATTCGAACCACCCCCTGTGAATATATTCGAACGATAGCCATTCCACACCCGGCCAGGTGTGTGATGTGCCAGATTTACCCTTAGCCGTTTACATGTCTATCTAAGTATTTTAAAACACACTTAGAGAATTTGTTCGAATCATTATTAGAACATCATGTGAATCACTATTTGTATCACCTTATACGTATCACCTTATTCGATTCACCTTATTAGAATAATGATTAGAATTACATTCGACTCATCTTATATTAGACTCACATTGGGATTACACTCGACTTATATTGTACCATCTGAACTCATTATGTTACTCTAGTTCAGCTAGATCTTATTTTTACAGTCTTCTTTGCTATGTTTCTCTTCTTATTTAGTTACATTACTTTCATTGTACCTTAACTGCTTCTCTACATCACTACCTGTATAAAACTGCCATATTTATCAATACAACTGTCTATAACTGCTTTATAGTTCTCTGTCATTTATTTGGAATTTCTTGATAAAATGTACTCATTCCTGTCCTGACTGGACCTGTTGAAAATATTACAGATGATTGCCCTGAGGACATTTGCCCTACTTGCCTTGGAGCAGGAGATGGCTTAGCTACCTTTGGCCCCGACACTCAGGAGTGATCGGGAGACTAGCTAGTAGACTTGGTTTAGTTTTCATGTTTTAGAACTTGAATTATAATAACTTGAGATACGAGTTTGTATTTGATTTTGTTTGAGATATTATTATTTAGTAGTTTATAAATGTTGTTATTTAGATTTTAGTTATAAACTTCTGTGTTATCTTATCGTGCTTAGACTGTGATTGAGATTTCATTATATCTATACTTGTCCTCCGTTCGGAGTTGAGATTTGACAAGTATATTATATAATTGCGTGAGTTGTTGATTAGATAGTAACCTAGGACAGCGTTCTACCGCCGACACTGCGGCGTAGGCTGGACGTACCCACTTCTTGTGCCCTTACTCTAGGGTGCGGGTCGTGACACATTTTTAGTGGTGGCCCATGCAGGTCGAGTTTATGTAGTGGTATTCGAACTAGAGTATCACTACAGCATGCGATAGGTTTTGAGAGATAGGATTTAACGGAGAGGTACTCAATCACAGTAAGGAAAAAATTCTGCTTCAATTCATGCCATCTACATATCTTACTGACTTGTCTTCTTTGCAATAAACTGTCCTCCTTTGATTTATCGATTCCTGCTCAGTATTGACTTCCTTTTCGATCTGTCTTCAGGATGGTGGAGACACGATCACATCGCTCTGGTACAGTAGCCGCTGGAGAGGGGTCTACCACCTATCGTCCATTACAGCAGCCTGTTGAGACTGTAGCACCTTCTGTTCCTGATCAGACAGGAGCTGCTGTAGCAATTGGGGGTATGCCTCCACTTGTTCAGAGGACGACTCTAGTCATTCCTGAGACGTTTCAGCAGTAGCATCAGCAGCCACCTGTAGGGACAGCTTACGTCGTTCAGCTGTTGGCTTTCTTCAGGCAGTACATGGAGGGTCAGCAGACCCAGCAGCAGAGGCACACGGCAGAGCTCAGCAGAGGCATTGAGCTGGCAGTAACGGCAGTGGAGAGAGTCGTAGCTCAGCCAACGGCAGCCCCGCAGCCGTACTAGCCACGGGAGAAGGGCATCCAGGACTTCCAAAAGATGCACCCGAGAGACTTTCGAGGGACAGAGGGGATCCTGTATGCCGATGAGTGGATCGAGCATATGGAGGAGATCTTCAGGTTGGCTGAGATCCCGATGAGACTTCAGATAGAGGCGGCAGCCAGTATGATGCAGGATCTGGCCCGTACATGGTACCAGACCGACCCGAGGATTGGCACAGCAGGACAGACTTGGACAGCATTCAAGAAGCTGTTCAAGGAGAAGTTCTTTCCAGACGCAGCACTGGGAGCCCTCGAGACCCAGTTCGAGGCCCTAGTTCAGGGGACCCAGTCCGTGGAGGAGTACGTAGGAGAGTTCTGCCGCCTGAGCAGATTTATGGAGGACTTGTCGGAGACGACGAAGGCCCGGAGGTTCCAGAAGGGCTTGGTAAAGGAGGTCAATTCCTACACCAAGAACGCCCGCGGCGCTACATTTGAGGAGATCCTGGTGGACGCACTAGCTGCAGAGGATGATCTTGAGCTTAGGCTCAAGAGGGGACGAGACTCCCAGGAAGGTAGCAGCAGCGGGGGTCAAGCCAAGAGGCCCCATGTGCAGGCTCAGCAGGCACAGGCACCAGTGAGAGTGCAGCAGGTACAGCATCAGCCTAGAGGGCAGGACCGCAACGTACAGCCTTGTGCTTACTGCAAGAGGGCAGGGCACGTTTGGGAGACTTGTTATAGAAGGCGGAAGGTTTGTCTGTTCTGTGGATCCACTGCTCATCAGGTCAGGGATTGCCCTACTGCACCCGTATATGATGGAGCACCGGGTCAGAGAGAGGGAGCTAGGCCACCTGTAGTGCAGCACCATGCCCAGAGGGGTGAAGCTTTTGCTATGGCAGTCGAGGAGACTGATGCTGTAGGTGACGGGTTAGCAGGTTTGACCTTCTTGTTCTTCTCTCCCACCTTCATGTGTGATTTCCATTAGTACCTGCCAGGATATGTTTGTGATATTCTAGATAGCGTAGTTACCCTGTTCGAGACTGTGGAATCACGACCAGTAGGACAATGATTGCATGTTATCTTTCGACCTTGTTTGATTGGGGCTTTGACCTAGGAGTAGTACGATCATTTTAATTTCGAGGACGAAATTTTTCTAAGGAGGGTAGACTTGCAACACCCAGTTTCTGGAATAAGGGTATTTTTGAAATTTTGTATTTATAAATATTATTTAATCGTATTTATTTCACATTATGATTTTTGGTGATTTTTAATTATTTTTAAAATCAATTTAAAACTGTTTTAAGTCATGGCTTGTGATTTTGATGCCTTGCTAGTGTAACCTGAGAGACTGCCTAACCTAGAGCCTAACCATGTCATTAGGATGATTGAATTATTATTTTTAGCCTAGGGGGATTTTGGTCATTTGGCCTCTTTGAATTATTTCATGATTTATTGTACTGATGATTGTTGATTTTGATTTTGACTAGCTGTGACTTAAGCGACTATCCTAGATTTTGACCTTGACCTTGGCGACTTAGTTAATATGGTATGGACCCTAATCTAACTCAAGTTGGGCTTGGTTGACTTAAGTCGGCTAAGTTTCATGAAGAGAGTAGGAGGATTTTTGTATTGAACCATAGGCTAAGACTTGAGCTAGTTAGCTAGTGCAACTTGGCCCATGACCATTAGACTAAACCCTAACCCTAATTTTCCACTTTATGACCAGCCACTAGGGCTCACCCTTCCCTATAAATATTCTCCTCCATGTTCTTGCCTCTTTTATTAAATTTTTACAAGTTTGAAGAAAGAGGTAAGAGTCTTCTTCCCCAATCCATAACTTCCTTATTTTAATTCCTTTTTGGCTCAAATCTTTTGTATTGCGTTCTAATTGATCCCTACTTTATGTTCATGGAGAGAAATCTCAGGTTTGAATCAATTTGGAGAGATTGGCTAGCAAGGAGGAATCCCCCATTTGAAGCTTTTTCAAGCTTTTTGCACATATAGGTAAAACCCCTTAAATTGATTCAAATTTCGATTTTCTTTGCATGTAGGGCTAGATCTAGGAGTCCCCTAGGTGTCCCTGAAATTTGGGTGAAATTCGTGTCCGTTTGGTGTCCGTATCGGACACGTGTCATAGTGTCTCCTAGGTGTTTGATGAAATGCTTGTGAGAATTAAATGGTATTAATTTCAAAAACTAATTAAATAGAAAAATAGGTTTTTGTATGCTGATCACGAATCTATCATACTGAGCACGTTTTCGAGCCGTGTCCGTGTCCAAAATAGACACGAACACGCTGCACGACACTGTGGTCGAGTGCCCTGCTGCTCGATCATGTTTTCTCCGTGTCTGTGTCACTTGGACACGTGAAAATTGACACACAGCTAGGGGACATGATTGACATGTCATTCCCAAAGTTTTGTGTCAATTGATAACGTGTCGGACACGATATTCGAAGTGCACTGATTTTCTACACAGACAAAGCGCGCGGATTTCGTCACTGATACTCGCGTCGTGTCGTGTCCTGACACGACGTAGACGCATGGTGACGTGGTTTTAGTATAGCCCTATATCAGGGCCACATGTGTACGTGATCACGTGTCGTCTCGTGTCTTGTGGCGTGTCCACAAAGCCTCGAACCCACTGTACGACACACTGTGCACGTCCCTGATAATCGGGCCCCCTGTAGGACACGACACGGATTCTTTGGGCATGAATTTTGGTGGACATGAGGGGGCATACACTGACAGCATGCCTCCAAGGTTTCATCGGGTTTCATAGAGTAGGTTGTGAGAAATCACATGTGTACGGGATTTTCACTACATTGTACACACTGTTTAAACACGTTCTGATACGTGACTCAAACTCAGACACGACACGACCTCGACACAAATCAGGCACCTAGACACATACCCTGACACCCCACCTAGCTACTGACACGTGCACGTGACACTTGGATGTCTGTGTCGTGTCCTGGATCAATCGACACACGTGCACGTGGCCGTGCATACACTGTCCTCTGATGCTGGGTTTGACACATTAATTGACACTTCGTGTCCACTTTTGTGGACACGAACCACTTCCTAGACACGAGTACATGTATACCTAGTGTCTGCACACACTGCTTTAGGGTTACACTTTGCTTTTTGATTTAATTGGGTGTTTGAATAGGTTTTCCTGATACGTTCACTGTGTTGCTGTTTTTTTTTCCTTTTTGAGTTTTGTGAAGAATCAATTTTGATTTCTCATTTTTTTGAGATTATATATGTATGTTGTTATACTCCTAGGATACATATTGTGTTGTTGTTTCGGTTTGAGAGCTATAGGTTTGGGTTGATGCTATTCGAATTTGGGTTTTTCCAAATATTCACTGAATACCATATTAATTCTCCATTTTCAAAATTCAAAGGATATTCAAATTGTTAGTTTTGAAGTTTAAATCAGATTCACATATACACAGTTTGTAGTTCAATTTTATTAAATGCATGCTTATATGTAGAATGTAACCTGGGTTTAAAACCTGGGAAGGAAACTGTCATGAGGTGGTAACCTGAATATTGAACTGTTAACAGTCCTTCAAACCTGAGATTAAGTTTGTGATGGGAAAACTGAGTTTTGGGAATTGAAATGCAAAACTGGAAACTGAGAATTTCCCTGTGTAAACAAACCTGAAATAGTGTATAACCTGAGAACTTGGTTCAGTCATATGCAAGTAAGAGGATTAGAGGGTTGCCTGTGTGTAATTAAGAGTATGGGTACGAGGGTATGTACCTGCTGTTACAGCAGCAACAGATAGAGTATCAGACCATTGCATTAATGATCAGTGTCCACAGGTTCAGCCATAGTTGTTTTAGATATCTGGGTTTGAAAACAGTTAACTGAGTTCAAAAACTGAAACCTGAGATTCAGGTAAACTGAAATGGGATTGGGTTGACACTTGTTGGTTTACTGTTTTTTTCTTAAATCCTGAGAACTTATGTGAACCTGTGAATGATATGTACACACACATATGGCCTTCACTCAATGACACTAAGCCCACACACACACACACAAACTGAGATTTGTTTGAATTTAAAAACTGATGTTTCCCTGTATCCTGAGATTCCAATCTCTGTTAACCTGAAATTGGTTTTGTTCACTACTAAATGTAATAACCTGAGAATTCTGAGATATCACACACCCTTCATATTAAGTATACACACACACATACATACACATTGCAAACACACAACCTTAGCCTATGTACCCACACCACTCCTCATGCCCCCTTCCTTGCCCTCTCTATATATATATATAGTGTATATATGCAATATATGTGAATGAATGTAGAAGAGTATGCATGTATGTATATATTTGCTACATAGAGATGATTCCTATACATTCCTATGAATGATTTCACATATTAGAGTATGCTATGTGTGTATTGAATATATATGTATATATATAGATATGATAACTACATAGATTGTTGAATGTAAAGTCTTTGTTTGTATATATAATATTGATACATGGTACAGGCTTGGTTTGGTGTTGACCTAGTTAGACTAGGGTTGACCTAGATTGGACTAGTAGACCTAGTTTGACTTCATGTTGACTAGAGTGTTGACTAAGGTTGACCAAGAGTTGACTTTGACCTAGATTGACCTAGAAATCATGTAGATTGCATCGTAGACTTCATTTATCTTATTTTAAACATATTATAACCTGTACTGCTTAATCTAGGACATTGTGACTCTGGTGCAGGCATCTGATATTATACTACTCTTTTCAGAGTAGCAGGCGAGTACATTCTCTGATAGTTCTTTCACTTACTTGTCAATTACTGTACTTCAGTTCTAGTTAGTTGTATGTGATTCTCTGTTACAAACACGTATTATTATTTCTGAATCTATGTATACGACACACATACTTACTCGTCTTACCTCTATTAGTTGAATCACCATACGAATCACCACACGAATCACTATTCGAATCACCCTATTCGTATCTTCATATGCTGGTTGGACTTGTATTCGTCTTATGTGTTGGATTATGGATTCATTTATTTTAGACTGGGCGGGTAAATACTTGATTAGACATGTAAACATTCCCACTATTCGAACCACCCCCTGTGAATATATTCGAACAATAGCCATTCCACACCCGGCCAGGTGTGTGATGTGCCGGATTTATCCTTAGCCGTTTACATGTCTATCTAAGTATTTTAAAACACACTTGAAGAATTTATTCGAATCATTATTAGAATATCATGTGAATCACTATTCGTATCACCTTATCCGTATCACCTTATTCGATTCACCTTATTAGAATAATGATTAGAATTACATTCGACTCATCTTATATTAGACTCACATTGGAATTATACTCGACTTATATTGTACCATCTGAACTCATTAGGTTACTCTAGTTCAGCTAGATCTTATTTTTACAGTCTTCTTTGCTATGTTTCTCTTCTTGTTTAGTTACATTACTTTCATTGTACCTTAACTGCTTCTCTACATCACTACCTGTATAAAACTGCCATATTCATCAATAAAACTGTTTATAACTGCTTTATAGTTCTCTGTCATTTACTTGGAATTTTTTGATGAAATGTACTCGTTCCTGTCCTAAAATGTACTCGTTCTTGTCCTGACAGATGATTTTCCTGAGGACATTTGCCCTACTTGCCTTGGAGCAGGAGATGGCTTAGCTACCTTTGGCCCCGACACTCAGGAGTGATCGGGAGACTAGCTAGTAGACTTGGTTTAGTTTTCATATTTTAGAACTTGAATTGTAATAACTTGAGATAGGAGTTTGTATTTGAGTTTGTTTAAGATATTATTATTTAGTAGTTTATAAATGTTGTTATTTAGTTTTTAGTTATAAACTTCTGTGTTATCTTATCGTGCTTAGACTGTGATTGAGATTTTATTATATCTATACTTGTCCTCCGTTCGGAGTTGAGATTTGACAAGTACATTATATAATTGCGTGAGTTGTTGATTAGATAGTAACCTAGGACAACGTTCTACCGCCGACACTGCGGTGTAGGCTGGACGTACCCACTTCTTGTGCCCTTACTCTAGGGTGCGGGTCGTGACACTAAGTTTGACCTAGACTTGACCTAGCTTGATCATGTTGACTAGTATAGACTAGTTTAGACCTAGAATAACTTGTTTGAGCTGATTTAGATTTTTAGACCTAGTTTGACCATGGTTGACCTAGGTTTGACTTCTTGGTTGACCAGGGTTGACCAAGAGTTTACTTTGGCCTAAATTGACCTAGATTCATGTAGAATGCATTGTAGTGCATCTTTTTACCATTCTGGACTTGTTGTGACTTGTGCTGTTCTAAATAGGAGTCAGACACCACTCCTCGGACAGTACTTTCATCTTGGACACTCAGATACCAGACGAGTACATTCTCTGATCATTTAATATCCTGTTTAGAATTATTTTCTTGCTTTAAATTACTTTACTTGATACTGTCACGTTGGTCACACGGATTGGTACTATATGGATCCCTTCTTGAGATGTTATCCCCTCCGAGAGCATCGTATACTACATGTTCTGTGCGTTTCACTTACATGGTGTATCACTATGCTTCACGGTTCATTGATCACTTGTGACATGTACTCTCATGATCACAGAGGCTTCCTTGAATCACCCCATTTATGGGCATTCCTAGAATTATTCATTTTTGGGCCTTCTATGTATCACCCCTTGTGGGCCTTTACATGGAATCATAACATAACCTGGCTGGATCCTTGTGTTTTAATTGGGGGTACGGGAGAGTAGAAGTAGACATGTAAATAATATCCAAGTAGTATCTCACCTGATCACCTCCGTAGTGTCTCATCAGAATCTCCTATGCCATTCAAATGTTTATACTGTACTCTGACTCACTAGCCACTGATAGTTCTTTATTTACAGTATATATTTCCATTACAGCTTTCTCTGTTTACATCCTGTACTTCTTTCAGTTCTTGTATCTTATTTTACTGCATGATTATATTTTCTAACCTGCTATGATCTGTTGAGATGTATTGTACTCGCTCCTGTCCTGACTGGACCTGTTGAAAATATTACAGAGGACGAGGAGGAGGCCTGTGTGGATACCTATTACTGTGCTACCTTAGATGAGTGGTTGGACCTGGACCAGCAGCAGGTCCCACTAGCAGTGGATGACACACCACTAGACTAGGATGTTTCATTTACATTACTATCTGGATGATTGTATATATTTGATACTTGGGATATGTATTTATCTTAGACACTTAGACTCTCTGTTTGTACTTGTGGATTTCCATTTCTTTCAGTAGTATTTATCTATCTATCTTTCTACCTTATCTTCCTGCCTTAGTTGTGATTGAGTTTACTTTCTGCTATGTCACCCCCATTTGGGGAGTATAAACTATTCAGCAATATATTGTTAGATGTTGTGACCTAGGACAGCGTTCTACCGTCGACACTGAGGCGTAGGCTGGACGTACCCACGTCTCATGCCCTTACTCTAGGGTGCGGGTCATGACACGTTTTTAGTGGTGGCCCATGCAGGTCTAGATTGAAATGTAGTGGTATTCGAACTAGAATATCACTGCAGCCTGCAGTAGAATTAGGAAATTTTTGAAAGTACTCAATCACATTAGGAAAAACTCTTTATCAGATTCCGTATATCTAATTTTGCTGCTTATTGTCTTCCTTTGAATTTAAACTGTCCTCCTTTAATATTTTGACTCATTCTCAGCAATTGTTTCTTTTGATCTGTGTCTCTAGGATGGTTGAGACGAGATCGCATCGCCAGGGCCAGGGGGACGCCGATGAGAGGTCTGCCACCTCTCATACTCAGCAGCCAGCCTTTGGTACCGCAGCCCCGGTCATGCCAGCTGGGGTAGGCGTTTCAGCTGCTTTCGGAGGAGCCCCTCCACCTATGAGGCATGAGCCGAGTCCGGTGATTCCGGATGTGCTTCAGCAGCAGCAGCCACCTGCGGGGACAGTTGACGCCGTTCAACTGTTAGCTTTCTTCCGACAGTACATAGAGGGTCAGCAGACCCAACAGTAGAGGCACAAAACAGAGCTCACACGAGGCATTGAGCTGGCAGTGACTGCGGTAGAGAGAGTTGTAGTTCAGCCAGCGGCAGCCCCGCAGCCGCACCAGCCACGGGAGAAGGGCATCCAAAATTTTCAGAAGATGCACCCGAGAGACTTCCGAGGGACAGAGGGGATCTTGTATGTCGATGAGTGGATTGAGCACATGGTAGAGATATTCAGGTTGGCTGAGATCCGGACGAGGCTCCAGATTGAGGCAGCGGCCAGCATGATGCAGGATCTGGCCCGTACATGGTACCAGACTGACCCGAGGGTTGGTACTGTAGGACAGACTTGGACAACATTCAAGAAGCTGTTCAAGGAAAAGTTCTTTCCGGACGCAGCGCTGGGAGCCATCGAGACTCTGTTCGAGCCCCTAATCCTGGGGAGCCAGTCTTTGGAGGAGTACGCAGGAGAGTTCTGCCGCCTGGGCAGATTTATGGAGGGCTTGTCGGAGGCGACGAAGGCCCGGAGGTTCCGGAAGGGCTTGGTAAAGGAGGTCAAGTCCTACACCAAAAATGCCCACAGCACTACTTTTGAGGAGATCTTGGTGGACGCTTTAGCTGCAGAGGATGATCTTGAGCTTAGGCTCAAGAGGGGACGAGACTTCCAGGAAGGCAGCAGTAGCGGAGGACCGGCCAAGAGGCCACACATTCAGCAGCAGCACCAGCAGCACCACCAGCAGCAGAGGTTCCAGCCGCAGCAGTTTCAACAGCCGAGGCATCAGCCAGTGCAGCATCAGCAGCAGAGGGTGCAGCAGCATGCACCGAGGCAGCAGGCCACCACATGTGCTTATTACAAGAAGACAGGGCACGGGTGGAGCGAGTGTAGAAAGAGACTGGGCAAGTGCCTGGTATGTGGTTCAGGAGACCATCAGATGAGGGAGTGTCTCGTAGCACGAACAGCTCAGGAAGGAGGAGCCAGAGCTCCAGCAGGCCAGCAGAGGGGACCAGCCCTGTCGACACAGCAGCAGAGGTTCGTCCAGCACCAGCAGCTGGCCAGAGGAGGACAGCAGGGATAAGCTTTCGCCATGGCGGCTGAGGATGCAGAGGCGATAGGAGAGCTAATCGCAGGTTCGGTCCTTCTCGACTCCAGACCAGCTTTTGCATTATTCGATTCCGGTGCTTCGCATAGTTTCATATCAGTATCATTTGCGATTAGACACGGTATCATAGCTGAATCGTTGCCTAGGACTTACAAGATCACGACCGGGGGTAGCATTATCCTCGTGAGTGATGTTTGTAAGGGTCGGAGTGTTGTTTTGGAAGGCCGTGAGTTGGAGGTGAGCCTACTCGTAATGCCATTGCCGAACTACGATATAGTACTCGGTATGGATTGGTTGAGCAGGCACCACGCCAACATTGATTGCAGTGGGGGTAGAGTTCTCTTCAGAGTGCCGGGGGAGCCAGAGTTCGAGTACTCCAGACGTCAGGCGGAGCAGAGCAGCAAAGTTTTCTGCGGAGTCTCGGTTGAGGAGCAGATGATTCCACACCCCTTGATAGTAGAGTATATGGATGTTTTTCCAGAGGAGTTGCCTGGATTGCCACCAGACAGAGATGTTGAGTTCTCGATAGACTTGGTTCCAGGAGCGGAACCCATCTCTCAGTACGTCTATCGAGTGAACAACAGTGAGTTGGTGGAGCTAAAGAAGCAGGTGGATGAGTTGCAGGACAAGGGCTTCATCCGTTCGAGTACGTCACCATGGGGTGCACCAGTATTGTTTGTGCCGAAGAAGGATGGGTCAGTACGGATGTGTATTGACTATAGGGCACTCAACAACCTCACGATCAAGAACAAATACCCACTGCCGCGGATCGACGATCTTTTTGACCAGTTGAGCGAAGCTTGGGTATTTTCCAAGATTGATCTGAGGTCGGGATATCACCAGGTAAAGGTAAAGAGGGAGGATATTCCCAAGACCGCTTTCAGGATGCGGTACGGGCAGTTTGAGTTTTTGGTTATACCGTTTGGGCTAACCAATGCACCAGCAGTATTTATGAACCTAATGAACAAGGTGTTCCACCAGTACCTGGATCAGTTTGTGGTTGTGTTTATTGACGACATCTTGGTATATTCCAAGACTGAGGAGGAGCACGAGGAGCATTTGAGGATAGTGCTGGAGACTCTCATGAAGGAGCAGCTTTATGGGAAGCTCTCCAAGTGTGAGTTCTTCTTGGACTGGATTGACTTTTTGGGGCATGTGGTGACTGGAGATGGTATCTCAGTTGACCCTAAGAAGATCGTAGCAGTTGAGGCATGGGCAGCACCGTCTTCAGTGGCAGAAATCAGAAGTTTCCTGGGGCTGGCAGGGTATTATCGGAGATTTGTGCAGGATTTCTCCCGGGTTGCAGAGCCGTTGACTCGGTTGACCCAGAAGGATGCTGAGTATGTTTGGTCAGAGGAGTGTCAGGCAGCTTTTGATGAGTTGAAGAAGCGGCTTACGACAGCTCCGATTCTGACATTGCCTTCAGGATCAGGGGGATTCACTATTTATTGTGACGCTTCAGGAAAGGGGCTGGGTTGTGTCTTACAGCAGCATGGGATGGTGATTGCCTATGCTTCCAGGCAGTTACGTCCCCATAAGAAGAACTACCCTACCTACGACCTGGAACTTGCAGTAGTAATATTTGTTCTGAAGTTGTGGAAGCACTATCTGTATGGGAAGCGGGTAGAGATTTTTACAGATCATAAGAGCTTAAAGTATGTGTTCACTCAGAAGGAACTGAACATGAGACAGCGTAGATGGTTAGAGCTGATGAAGGACTTCGACATATCACTTCAGTATTACCCAGGGAAGGCCAACGTGGTTGCCGATGCCCTGAGTAGGTATCCGACAGCCATGTGTTTGACCATGGATCGGCACTTGCTTGCAGATTTAGAGAGCCTTGGGATTGAGGTGATCGTGTCCGGAGTGTAGATATAGTTGTGGGGCATGCACATTCAGTCAGACTTGGTAGAGAGGATCAAGGCGACACAGTTTGAGGATGTTGCTCTGCGGTGTCTCCGAGAGCAGGTTCGTGCAGGATTGGTGGATGGCGAGTTTTCTCTTGCAGAGGATGGTACCTTGAGACATGGTTCCAGGTTATGTGTGCCCAGCGGAGAGCTCAGGGAGCAGGTTTTGCAGGAGGCCCACAGATCTCAGTACTCTATACACCCTGGTACCAATAATATGTACCGAGATCTGAGGGAGCATGTTTGGTGGTCCGGGATGAAGCGGGAGGTAGCTCGCTTCGTAGCTAGGTGCTTGGTCTGTCAGCAGGTCAAGACAGAGAGGCAGAGGCCCGGTGGATTGTTGCAGCCGCTGCCCATTCCCGAGTGGAAATGGGAGCATATCACTATGGATTTCGTATCTGGATTGCCGCATACACCAGGAAGAAAAGATGCGATTTGGGTCATCGTTGACAGGTTGACCAAATTGGCCCACTTCTTGCCATTCAAGGTGGGTACGTCTACAGAGAGGCTTGCGGAGATGTACATGCGGCAGATAGTCAGGATTCACGGAGTTCCGGTCAGTGTCATCTCGGATCGGGATAGTCGCTTTACTTCCCATTTCTGGAGGAGTCTGCAGATTAGCTTGGGCACTCAGCTCAAGTTTAGTACTGCATACCACCCCCAGACGGACGGACAGTCAGAGAGGACTATTCATACGCTTGAGGATATGCTGCGGACGTACATCTTGGACTTTGGAGGTTCTTGGGAGGATCATCTATATTTGGTGGAGTTTGCTTACAACAACAGTTTCTAGGCCAGCATTGAGATGTCACCTTTTGAGGCTTTGTACGGGCGTAGGTGTCGTACACCCTTATCTTGGGATGATGTTGGTGAGCGAGCTTTACTGGGGCCAGAGATGGTTGTTGATGCAGCCGAGAAGGTGAAGCTCATCAGGGATAGACTTCGTGTGGTGCAGGACAGACATCGGCACTGGGCCGATAGCCACCGGAGGCCATTGGAGTTTGAGGTACAGATTAGAGTAGGATTAGATTTAGGTTTGATTGTTGTATTTTGATTGATAATGTTTGTTTATCATAATTAATTGAGACCTTGCTTGTGATTTGGTTGGAGACCAGGTTTTCTTGAGCATATCTCCGACTCGTGGTACGATACGTTTTGGTGGAGGCGGGAAGCTTAGCTCGCGCTTTATCGGCCCTTTCGTTATCAGCGGGAGAGTCGGTGACGTGGCATACAGGCTAGACTTGCCACCTGTACTAGTGGGGGTCCACAACGTATTCCATGTATCACAGTTGAGACGGTACGTGGCTGACCCTAGCCATGTGCTTGATCATTCGGAGATTGAGGTTGGACCTTCTCTCAGCTATCCAGAGCACCCAGTGGGGATATTGGATCGACGGGAGAAGGTTCTGAGGAACCAGGTGATACCTTTGGTTCGTGTCGCATGGAGGCATCATTCTCCATGAGAGTCTACCTGGGAGCGGGAGGATGAGATGCGCGAGCGATACCCATATCTTTTTGGACCGTGAGGTATACTTTCTATCCTTCTCATCAGTTGCATTTCGCCTTTCAATTTCGAGGACGAAATTCATTTAAGGAGGATAGATTTGTCACTACCAAATTTCTAGTTTGAGGGTATTTTTGTCATTTTTGGGGTTATTTGAATTTATTATAATTTATTTGAATTTATGAAAATTTTGTAAAACCTCTAAATTTCTACTATTTTTTTATATTAAATTTGGTACCGATTTAAAATTTCTTATTGTACGTCGCGCACGAAACTTTATTTTTTTCATAATTGCTCGACGAGTGCGAATATGTGCAAGCGTACATATTTTTAGAAAAATATTTTATTTATTATTTTATAGTTTCAAAATAATATATATAATAATTATTTGGCTATCATTACCAAGTTGTTATTTTATAAAAGCCTTCATTTATGCAATTATTAATAATAATTAATATTTTTATTGTATACTAAAAATGCATAATTATGAAAATATTATTTGTGCATACATATATATTTGTAATTATTTATTAGTTTATTTTAAATAATAATGTAATTTTTGAAATTATTATTATTAGTATTTTTGGAAAATATATTTCGGAATTATTGTGGCGATTTAAATCTTGATTTGAATTTATGGATTTATTTAAATAGTGAAACATTTGAAATTTGATTTATCCCATTGATTTTAAACCAAGAATTTAATTAGATTTAAATTTGATTTGTATTTGGAATTGGATTTTGATTTAGATTTGGATTATTGAATTAATTTAAATAAATAGATGAATTATCTAAATTGGGTTTAAACTAATCCTAACCTTTATCCAATTGGAAATTCCCATATCCTATAAATAGGTAGGTACTCATCCATGTATTCTATTCTCCACAAAATTCTACAATCAAACGTACGTGCATCGTGTCTGTGTCCACCCAAATTCTTACTCCATATTTTACATATACATTATCGTCTCTTCGTGTCGGACACACCCCGACACAATCAAATCCTAAAACTATCCTTAGTTTACCTCGCCTTCTAGCCCTGCCGCCTTCCTGACCGAGACGCCACCCCGACTTCCTGACTAGCCTTTCCGACATGACAGCCAACCCAACTCCCATCTCCATCACGCCGACCTCCCGTCTTTCCCGATGAATAGCAGCCCCCGTCCGCGGCCACCTGTCCTCGGCCAACCCAAACACCCTTCACAACAGACCACACCGTCGTACCGCCGATCGCGGCTGCGGAAACCCGACCCCCCTAAACTCCAAACCCCACAGATCGACACCACCGCCACCCAAACCATCACACGACCAGTCCACCACCGTCGTCGGCAACCCTCGACCCCGATAAAACCATCCACCACCGCCATCCAGATTTTCGACCAAAACAACTAATGACCACCTCCATCACCACACAAAAACACCACCACGGCCGATTACACAACCCAGCACAAAAAAAAGAGATAAATAGAAGAAAACCCAAACACGTACACCCCATAACGTACCTCAGGCGAGCCGAGTCGCCAGGTCCGCCGTGCCCCCGCCGCGCACGACGCAGCACCATCGCCGGCGCCCGATCCCGAGCTCCACCGCTGCCCCCTGCCGGCCACCAGAGACGGAGTCGTCCGACCGATGGAGAACCCTCTTCTTCTCCCCGCAGCCAGCCCCGACCTTCCATGTGCCGCGCTCGGCCCGGTGAACCGCCGCGCGTCTGTCTTCCTCTCTTCCGACGCCCAGCCTCTCCGCCGGCCGACCCGACCCGTAGGCCCCCGCTCTTCCTTTTTTCCGCCGCGAGGAGCGTGCAGCCCCTACACCGCCGGCGAGACCCTTCGCGTCCGCCCCTCCTTCCTCAGCCTCGCGCTCAATCACTCCTCTTCGGACCAGCGTCCGACCGCCGGCGTTGTCACCAGCCTCCGAACCCCCTCTCCCCATCACTCCAACCCTCTCGAACCTCTCTCTCCCTCTCCTTTCTTGCTCTGCTCCCTTCACTCTCTCTCCTCTTTCCACGAGAAGGGAGCAGCAGCCCTTATAATTGGGTTTTTTTGGGTGTTATTTAGTGTTATTTATTTGTATTATATTTTTTTCTTTCCTTAGTTAATTTATTATTAATCATTATTATTAGGAATATTATTATTGTTATTATTATTATTATTATTATTATAATTATTATGATTATTATTATATTATTATTGTTAGTTAATAGTTTATTTTATTGTTATAAACAGTTTTAAATTTGTAAAGTTATGATTTATGAATATTATTAGAATAGCTATTATTTTAGAGCTATCTATGTAATTTGAAATTTGGATTTTAACCCAAAAAAAATGTATTTCCTTTGTTATTATTTATCAAATAATTTCTTAAACAAATAGATATAGTTTTTCCTACTTAAAAATGTATTTTTTTCAAACTTAGAATATTTCGCCTAAAAACGATTTTATATATAACTACCGATATATTTTTGGTTAATAGAATATTTTCAAAGATTATAAGTATTTTTCTGAAATATCGGTTCTGTCAAAACTCAATTTTTTGAACTTAATGTCTTTAGCCAAAACAGATTTTCTTACGATTTTCTTGACTTAAAATATTTTCATATGTTTTTCTCGACTTATAAAAGAAAACCATTTTTGTATTATGATTACTTTTCTACAAAAAAATTATATAATTATAATTCAATTCCTTTATTCTTCCGTCCATGACCATCCCTATTATTCTCGTTTTCTCACAAATTCTGTACCTCCATATGTCTACCCTAACTAAATTAACCCTTCCGGACCCAATGGAACTGTCCGTGCCACCACCCGAGATCACCTTGCATAATTGTTACAACGAAGTCACAGTTCGTGCCACATTGATCATTGCAGTACACCAGGCGTCCTATCAGGCAAGACACCTTGCCATTTGCTGTTTAATTATTTTAGCTCATATTTCATGCATGTTCATTATTTTCTTTATACAAAATAAACTGTAATACATGGCATAACCTGTTAGAATTTTACTGTTCAGTTTCTTGCTATGTATTATTTTCTTACACATTAAACTTAAAGTTAAGGGACCACCCTTTGTGTGTTGCATTCATAGGCCTTGACATGTTTATACCACGTTGTTGTGTGTCACAAATAGGTCTCGGACATGCGTGATTGGCTGGCCACCAGTACGTATAAGCCGTTTGTTACGAAATAACTGCTAATAGAATTGCATGCTAGAAGACTTAGCAGTTATGAGTTGGCATTGGGCGGGAAGAACATGATTGGAAGTTGACTACCACCCTATCTATCATAGACTCGCTCGCTACTGAGGAACGATAGGTAGACTATATGCTATAGACTCGCTCGGTACTGAGGAATAATATATGGTTTTGTGACTCGCTACTGAGGTACTGCATTGGTATTGACCGGGTAGTCATGCGACCATGAATTGTTCTTAACTATATTCACTTAGAACGGTTAGGCTACATTTATCCGTTAGGTACGAGTACTTTTGGTTTGGGTACTTGTATCCGACCGTGGCTTGGAATAATAACTTGTCGCGGATTAGTTCATCACATCTTGTCCTTGTTTGGTTGTAGGTATGACTTACTACTTCGATGAGAAGGTATTGAACCTTGTTGGGGTCCGGATACCATATTGGATTCATAGCATGGAAAGATACGTCACCGTGAATTAGTTTACCATCTCCTGTCCTTGTTTGGTTGGGGGGATGGTATGCTCGTTCAATAGGTGCGTATTGGACCATGTTATAATTCAATTGACTTAATTATTTGAGCAATATTTATTCAGTTTATATGGCATGATATTATGTGTCTTGTTACGTCCCTCTGAGGACCTGGTTATCTCTCCAGGTGTGTGCTATTGTCTTTCACAGGTGTTCTAGCTCTAGCCGTGATCATCGCTATTTCTTCGAGGATGATTGCATTTGGATCGTCTTCGCTTCGTTCGCCAAAATCATTTCTTTTCTCATGTATATTTTTCCTTTACTTGTTGGTAGTGGATTTGTCTCCGTCCAACATATTTTATCAAGACAAATTCATTATCATTATATGATATCTTTTATTCATTTAACTTTTGTGGATGAGATTAGTTATGGTTCTACTGTATTTTACAGCTTATGTATTCATACGAGAATTCTATATATTGGAGTGTACATCGTATGGATACAGCTGGCATGTCTACGTTCCTAGTCCTACGTATTTTGGGACTGGGGCGTTACATGTTTTTATGGTGGCCTATGCAGGTCAAGATAAATTGTTTGGTTACTTTACCGTACCAAACAAGCCTGCGAATAGGATTAGAAGTTTAGGATCTCATCCACATATTTGACCTCTTTGCCTCGATTCTATATTCGAACTACTGTTCAACTCATCGATTGCATCTTGCTTGATTCCTTCTCTCATTATTCTTATCTTCCCTTCGTGCTTGCTAGAGATTGACCCTACTAGTTAGCTGTCCCAAACACCATTAGTTTAATTCCTTTAAGTTGGGTAGAATGCCTTAAGACCTAGCAACCCCTATGTCCTTACGACCTATCTTAGCAAGTCTACTTAGATTCTAGAATTAAGAGGACCCTAACCCATCTAGTCAACCAAGGACTTGGACAAGAAGACTATAGGACGACTGTATAGAGACCAACACATGATATGACTTAGAATCATTCTGCTTTCTTTCAATCTTAATCTCTCGTGCCTATGTTTTTACCATCTTGACTAATGATGCTAACATAGCCTAGTTTTTGCAAGCTTATTCTTTTATCAAGCTTATTTCAAGACATATGTTATTTGGGCATGTCCACTAACATATGGTCTAATCAGAACCGGTGCATAATGGTCTGATCAACCAAGTGCACTTTGGTTCGCTTTTATCTATCGTTCTACGTGGATGGAGACATAGCTAAACTTATCCTTTAGAGTCTCATCCGCGACTGTTTGGCAACTCCTTTTGAATTATTCGGTCTCCTTTGAACCACGTATTCATATTCGATAAATGCCTCCTTCGAACTCTATATTGCTTTCGCCTTCACTTATTTTAGAAGGACGAAGGCGTTATACTAGAACTTCCTATATCCTTCCTAACGATTATGACCATACCGTATTATTTTTCTATGATCTAGATCACAAATATCTTACGGCATGATTTTGTTATTGATTGTTCCCCATCGATACCCCTTGTGTCTTCTCACCCCCCTACAATTCTTAATTTCGAGGATGAAATTTTTTTAAGTTGGGTAGGATGTAAAACCCCTAAATTTCTAGTATTTTTTTTATTAAATTTGGTACCGATTTAAAATTTCGTATTGTACGTCGCGCACGAAACTTTATTTTTTTCGTAATTGCTCGACGAGTGCAAATATGTGTGAGCGTACATATTTTTAGAAAAATATTTTATTTATTATTTTATAGATTCAAAATAATATATATAATAATTATTTTGCTATCATTACAAAGTTGTTATTTTATAAAAGCCTTCATTTATGCAATTATTAATAATAATTAATATTTTTATTGTATACTAGAAAAGCATAATTATGAAAACGTTATTTGTACATACATATATATTTGTAATTATTTATTAGTTTATTTTAAATAATAATGTAATTTTTGAAATTATTATTATTAGTATTTTTGGAAAATATATTTCGGAATTATTGTGGCGATTTAAATCTTGATTTGAATTTATGGATTTATTTAAATAGTGAAACATTTGAAATTTGATTTATCCCATTGATTTTAAACCAAGAAGTTAATTAGATTTAAATATGATTTGTATTTGGAATTGGATTTTGATTTGGATTTGGATTATTGAATTAATTTAAATAAATAGATGAATTATCTAAATTGGGTTTAAACTAATCCTAACCTTTATCCAATTGGGAATTCCCACATCCTATAAATAGGTAGGTACTCATCCATGTATTCTATTCTCCACAAAATTCTACAATCAAACGTACGTGCATCGTGTCCGTATCCACCCAAATTCTTACTCCATATTTTACATATACATTATCGTCTCTTCGTGTCGGACACACCCCGACACAATCAAATCCTAAAACTATCCTTAGTTTGCCTCGCCTTCTAGCCCTGCCGCCTTCCTGACCGAGACGCCACCCCGACTTCCTGACTAGCCTTTTCGACACGACAGCCAACCCAACTCCCATCACCATCACGCCGAACTCCCGTCTTCCCCGACGAACAGCAGCCCCCGTCCCCGGCCACCTGTCCTCGGCCAACCCAAACACCCTTCACAACAGACCACACCGTCGCACCGCCGATCGCGGCTGCGGAAACCCGACCCCCCTAAACTCCAAACCCCGCAGATCGACACCACCGCCACCCAAACCATCACACGACCAGCCCACCACCGTCGTCGGCAACCCTCGACCCCGATAAAACTAGCCACCACCGCCATCCAGATTTTCGACCAAACCAACCAACGACCACCTCCATCACAACACGAAAACACCACCACGGTCGACTTCACAACCCAGCTCAAAAATAGAAGAAAACCCAAACACGCACACCCCATAACGTACCTCCGGCGAGCCGAGTCGCCAGGTCCGCCATGCCCCCGCCGTGCACGGCACAGCACCATCGTCGGCGCCGGATCCCGAGCTCCACCGCTGCCCCCTGTCGGCCACCGGCGACGGAGCCGTCTGACCGATGGAGAACCCTCTTCTTCTCCCCGTAGCCAGCCCCGACCTTCCACGCGCCACGCCCAGCCCGACGAACCGCCGCGCGTCCGTCTTCCCCTCTCCGGACGCCTAGCCTCTCCGCCGGCCGACCCGACCCCTAGGCCCCCGCTCTTCCTTTTTTCCGTCGCTAGGAGCGCGCAGCCCCTACGCCGCCGGCGAGACCCTTCGCATCCGACCCTTCTTCCTCAGCCTCGCGCGCAGCCACTCCTCCTCGGACCAGCGTCCGACCGCCGGCGTTGTCACCAGCCTTCGAACCCCCTCTCCCCATAACTCCAACCCTCACGAACCTCTCCTTTCTTGCTCTGCTCCCTTCACTCTCTCTCCTCTTTCCACGAGAAGGGAGCAGCAGCCCTTATAATTGGGTTTTTTTTGGGTGTTATTTAGTGTTATTTATTTGTATTATATTTTTTTCTTTCCTTAGTTGATTTATTATTAATCATTATTATTAGGAATATTATTATTGTTATTATTATTATTATTATTATTATTATTATTATTATTATTATTATTATTATATTATTATTATTATTGTTAGTTAATAGTTTATTTTATTGTTATAAACAGTTTTAAATTTGTAAAGTTATGATTTATGAATATTATTAGAATAGTTATTATTTTAGAGCTATCTATGTAATTTCAAATTTGGGTTTTAACCAAAAAAAAAAATTTATTTCCTTTGTTATTATTTATCAAATAATTTCTTAAACAAATAGATATAGTTTTTCCTACTTAAAAATGTATTTTTTTCAAACATAGAATATTTCGCCTAAAAACGATTTTATTTATAACTACCGATATATTTTTGGTTAATAGAATATTTTCAAAGGTTATAAGTATTTTTCTGAAATATCGGTTCTGTCAAAACTTAATTTTTTGAACTTAATGTCTTTAGCCAAAACAGATTTTCTTACGATTTTCTTGACTTAAAATATTTTCATATGTTTTTCTCGACTTATAAAAGAAAACCATTTTTGTATTATGATTACTTTTCTACAAAAAATTATATAATTATTATTCAATTCCTTTATTCTTTCGTCCATGACCAGCCCTATTATTCTCGTTTCCTCACAAATTCTGTACCTCCATATGTCTACCCTAACAAAATTAACTCTTTTGGACCCAATGGAACTTTTCGTGCCACCACCCGAGATCACCTTGCATAATTGTTACAACGAAGTCACAGTTCGTGCCACATTGATCATTGCAGTACACCAGGCGTCCTATCAGGCAAGACACCTTGCCATTTGCTGTTTAATTATTTCAGCTCATATTTCATGCATGTTCATTATTTTCTTTATGCAAAAAATAAACTGTGATATATGGCATAACCTGTTAGAATTTTACTGTTCAGTTTCTTGCTATGTATTATTTTCTTACACATTAAACTTAGAGTTAAGGGACCACCCTTTGTGTGTTGCATTCATAGGCCTTGACACATTTATACCACGTTGTTGTTTATCACAT
>JANAVB010036778.1:0-102500 GCA_029216955.1 Iris pallida | reverse complement strand
ATTTATCTATCTTTCTACCCTATCTTCCTGCCTTAGTTGTGATTGAGTTTACTTTTTGCTATGTCACCCCCATTCGGAGAGTATAAACTGTTCAGCAATATATTGTTAGATGTTGTGACCTAGGATAGCGTTCTACCGCCGACACTGCAGCGTAGGCTGGACGTACCCACGTCTCGTGCCTTTACTCTAGGGTGCGGGTCGTGACACCGTCGGAGGGCTGTCGACCACGACGAATCAGTCGCACGAAAGAACAGCAATAACAACAGCAGTAGCAACGCAGGATACAAGCGCAGCTGCTGCGACAATCGCCCCGCACACCCCCACAACCACCACCACGCGACCCCAACGGCCCGACGGACCTCCCTGACCCACGACACCGCTGCGCGGCCACCGAATTGTGCCGTGGCGCCAGAAATCGACGGGAAACAGAGCATTGCTCTGCCCACATCACAATCATGGTACCTCCTTCGAACCCTTGAATCCTTTTTTCTATTCGATAAGAAATCGAACTATCAACTTCGATAGAAAGACAACATGGACCTCTCGATAACCCAACAAGTAGGTTATAGAAGAGACGAGCATCGATTCCAAAAATCGATACGAAAAGCGGCAAAAAAATGTTTCACAACAGTAGATAGAACAGCCCAACAACCCGACTTGGAGGGCTGTTGTTGAACCAACCAGTAGGCGTTCTCAAAAACAAACTAAATGCATACCTAGACAACCTATAGGGATTCAAAACCCAATTTATAAAAGATGATTTCATCGACTACGTGCCAAGAAATTGGATTCCAAAGATTGGCGAAAAACTATTTTCAAAATATTAAAAACCTAGAAAATTCCTCCGATACGACGTGTATCCCGCTAAACCGGGTGACGTGGTCACGAACCGAAAGCATCGGAAGGTGCGTAATGACTTCGCGGGCGTGTGGGCTTTGACGGAATTCAAATTGGTTGTGTGTGCGCGACGAATTTGATGCGTATCCGTCAAAATTTACCGTATCGACCTCTGTACAAATATCCTAATTACTTTGTGTACGTTCGTCAGATCGAGACAAAACTTGCGCCTACAGGACCGTATCATTTTTCTGGTCCTGTATGCCAAGTTTGATCCCATTCTGAGACAGTTGACCGAAATCGCCGTTTTGCGGGCCCCACGGTCTGACTCAACGGGCAATTTTGTGCACGGCCCGTCGGAATCCAACTTTGGACATACTGTTGGGTTTACATCATCAAAATGAATTCATAGACATGTAATTTGATGACTTTAGAGACCATTGACTGGCACGCTTTTCGGTGTAAATCGGGTCCAACGGCGGACACCGTTTTGACTCGAAATTACCGTTTTGCCCCTGTGTCCAGAATTGGACTTAAGGACAGGCAATTCTAGCTAATTTGACTATTCTGAGAACGTTTTAATGTCTATTTCAGCATCCAAAGACCTTTTGCATGTGTTGACTTTAGTGACGTATCTGAGTGGTTGTACTATCGGTTTTCACCAGCAAGTGACCTAAGGAAAGTGCACTTTCTGATTGCTTTCGATTCATAGTAGTCTTTTCATTTGATGTTTATACATATGTCTTGCTGCTTGATGACACGCTCGTCACACGGAGATTTGTATCATAGATTTATTATACATTCTTGACTGTCATTTTCATGATTACCATACTTGCGACCTGATTCCATGAGTACTAGCTGGGCGGGGAAATATCTTAGTAAACGTGTGAACTACCCCTTACCCATCCCAATATGTCTAATCTTGACTGATAGCAGCTGCACGTGACACGTGCCGGGTGCCGTATTTACCCCTTAGCCGTTCACATATCGAAAAGGATATTTCAAACCACATAGATAGTTGTCGTTTATATGTTTCCTGGTTTTTCTTTACCACTTGCCATGACATCAGTTACTTTTTAGTTTTCAACTCACATATGTTATTTTCATGACTTGCTATTGTATTTTTATATTGCCATCGGTTTGTGTACTTGTTCCATTCCTGACTGGAAACCAACATTTTTCAGGTTAGCTGTGGCTTCACTTAGCTTTGGGAGATACTGGTGTACTTGCAGACAGAAACCTAGAAAGAGATAGCAGTTGTATCATTTTCATTAATTGTGAGAACTTTGTATTTTCTTTAAATATAAATGTTGTAAATGTTGTAATAAATTTAGAAATGTGAATGAGCAATAAAGTTATTTATGTGATTTTGAGCATCATGGCCGTGACAGCGTTCTACCGCCGACTCTGCGACGTAGGCTGGCTTGGACATGTCTCGTATCCAAAAATGGGTGCGGGTCATGACAAGTTTTTGTGGTTGCCCATGCAGGTCAGTTTTCGTAAAATATTACGAACTTGTGGTAGTACCTATGCCAGTCATACTACTGCAAGCCTGCGACTAGGAAATGCTCATTCACAATTAGGATTAAAATAATTCAGGAAGATAACTAGGATAAGAGTCCCTCATTAATTTGACTAATTGGGTAGCTAAGGTTGTCAGATAGGCTATGCAATTATTAAATTTAGATTGTTTGCCAGATCTCTATAGATATACTACTACTTTTGATATAACGATATGATCCAATGCGGACATACTGTTCCCTTGGTAAGTTAGGCTTTTCTAGAATTAAGGCTCTAATCTCGATAAACTGTTCAATTTTCTTTTGCTCTATTAGATATAAACCTTATATCATAAGTTAGAATTGCCTATTTAAAATCCTATTTTGCTGTAAGAAATTAGTTTATAATTCCTGATTCTGTTATTCATATACGAATCTCGAGGTAGGTTGATTCATTTCCCTCAACCATTTGATATATACATGAAATAAAGATTAGGATGTTCTTACTTCTCTTGTCTTCAGTTATTTCCTCCCCGATCAACCTTTTATTTTAAGGATTAAGACTTATAGGTAGATGTTTACGCTTTCTGTCATAGTCAACTAGTTTGAATCTCTAGCAGCTCTTTGAAGTTCTTAGGAATATAGTTGGAGTAATTTAACGACTGCGATGGCTAGACAGCAGCGCACTGGTAAGGCACGACCCATAGAGTTAAAATAATCTCAAAGAATCATAGGTTATGGAACATTGCTTAAACTATGTCTTCGTTGGCCCTTTAGACTTGTGTCAATATAAAGTAGAGTATCTGATAGCATATCACATCTGAATCACGGAACCAAGGGTTTACTATGGCCAGAGTATGCAGGCGAGGCAAAATTCTTGGTAAAATGACTTCAGACGTGATTACAAGTTTATAATACTATAGAGGATAGGAAAATGCCCTGTATGTCCTATAAAATCTAAAGCCAATACTAGTGGAAGTTCTGTAAGTTGGGTAGCATGTCTCCCAACCTAGCATTCCGTGGTCCTTGTGATCTATTGATGAGGTAATTGACTGACACTAAAGGTTTACCTAGAATATAGAATTCAAAGGTCCATAACCCATTAGTCGACCAAGACCTTATGGATAAGAAGATAGTAGGATGACTGTATAAGAAATAACACCAGGTAAGGTTTTGCTTCTCACAAAACTTGAACTACTTGTGCCTCTTTCAAAAATCTCGCATACTTGTATTTTGACTATCTTGACCAATGCTGCTATTACAGCCTAGTTTTGCAAGCTTACTCTTTTATCGATCTTGATTCAAGACATGTTTATTAGGGATGCCTACTAACATATTATCTAATCAGAATCGATGTATTATGGTCTGATCAACCTTAATGCACACGGTTCGCTCTCTCTTTGATTATCCCACGTTGATTGAGATATCGAGGTATCTAGGATCTTATTCGCGACTGCATTGATAGTTCCTCTTGACTTATACATTCACCTTTGAATCATGTAATTGTATTCAGTGACATCTTTCTTGAACTCTTTATTGTTTTTGTCTTTCATTGATTTAGAAAGACGAAAGCTCGTAATTGTTAGATAGATACCAATCGGCCAGCCATGTGACTAGAACCTTGCCTTGAGTTACTTGTTCTCCTCTCGACCCTCAAACTACTATTGGGACCTTCTAGCCATCCGAATTTGAGAATGATTAGGGTTTTACTCTTAGTCAAAATGCCAACCTAGGAGACTACCTATACTCAAGAAACCAATTGCTGTGAGTCTCTAATTATTTGCTTGAAGCTTGCTTTAACTAGCAACCCTTAAGCCTTAACCCAACCTTTCCTCGACCAAAGCCCATAGTTTAGGCATGAGATGAATAGACAAAGGTAAGGATAATCATTTACCATGACTATGGTAGACACCTATCCCGAGATTGGTATCCAACAAATATTACCCAAGTTATGTAAATATTATTATTAAGACCTAACTAGTATTGGAATACCACAGTCACTAGCTTAGCCAATACCATAGCTTAAATACCCTGTCATATTATGATCTACCAGTTATCAACAGCAATACATGATCACTACAGCCCATACCACTAGAACCCTTGTGACCATAGTCTAGCAGGCTTGACACAAATAGAAATTCATTACTTAGTTATTAGAAATCTTTTCATATGATGTGCCTTAGAGTTGGTTACCCCGTCGATAACTCTTGTATACTATGGACGAGTAGATCATTCTATTTTATCGACCATGTGTCACTGTACACACTCATTTTCCATTTATTGAGGAACGATCCTTGACTTGATTTATATCTACCGTATCCCGTTACGCCGTGCCTTATTCTTTATTAACAAGAGTCGAGGTATTATATCCGGACTCTGGAATCTTTATAACCTCATTACTCACAAAACCATGTCCCAGCCTCTAAGGTGAGTAGACTGTAAGCCTTCTAAAATTTTAGGATATACGAGGATAACCGATTGATTAGAATAATTTCTATTAGGATGATAATTAGTGCCCCATGGACTCCCACTTTCCATTTAGATCATTTTGTGTCCCCGACCGTGTTATTAATGTTCGAAGCACGAGACCAGCTGTTACCTCCCAACAAATTTCATATACATGACATAGACGACTCTACCTTTATGTAGACATATCATGTCCCACTCAAACACATCTCCTTGTACTCTATTTTTGTGGTACAACTTTCATGTCAAAATGACTAGCTATAACCCTTACCATAATACCGGTATACTTTCCGACTTCCATTAGAGCCTCAAACTTGACTCAATACCTTCGACCGAATATATGGTTGTGATCTACTCGAAGCCTACTATGCAATGCCACTAGTGTGCCACCCAATTAATGTCTCATGTGCTACCTAAAAACAAAAGTCACTGAAGGCGCAATTTAGGCTTTAGGAACCTAGCTAACCAACCTGACTGGAAACTAGCTCAACCACTTGGGTGAAAACCTATTCTAAGACACCCTAACCTAGTAGAAATAGTTTTATCATTGGGATCTTGTCAAGCCAATATAGATTAAAATCTAAGGTTCATCCAACCAACGAGTGATGCCCAATCAGGGAACCCATTAAGACCCAGTAAAACCTAGCCATATATACCACCATTTTTGGACTATAAAACCGACCTATTTGAAATAGGTCCCTACACCTATTAGGTAGTCTCCTCCTCTTAGAATATGAAGTCATTCATAACCCTTATTCCATCTACCTGGAAGTCGTGATATGATCTTGTATTGCATTTATATCCCTTGTTCGTGTGTTTAAATAACCACGGAAAAGATCACAATCTTGATTTCTCAAATTCTGTTCTATTATGGAACCTTGTTTAGAATTTCGAGAACGAAACTTCTGTATTGCATGGATTGTAAGCCCCTCTTAGAAACGAAAGGTTCTTCGAATTGGCAAGTGACTAGACTAGAGTAGCCCAATCTAGCAAATAAGTCAATGGTTCGTAAACCTTCTTTCTATTTGTATCTTTGGATACACTTTATCGCCCTTGAATCTTCATATTTGCTCTCAATTATTCTTTCCTATCTTCCTGTCCTTCCTATTTCAGAGTGACGAATGGTCATGCTTATTAGGATTTATCAATATTTCTTAGCTACTTGTGTAAATTTGTTGCTTGTTAAATTTTGGGTTGCTTGATCGATATGAGAGGATTATAGATGCCATATACAGTAGATAACTATTGGTAGAAATTTTAGCAATTAGTTGGAAGATTATAAAGTTTTAGTGACAGGATTATAGATGCCATATACAGTAGAAGTTCTCAAGTATTCGGAGTTATAAAATGGCTAGAGAAGGTTATAAAATATTTTGAAGAATTAAATTTAGGAGATTAAGGTAATAGTAGACTTCCCTTTTGAATTTTAAGGAATAGTTATGAATTAGAATTTTAAGGACGAAATTATTTTTAATGTGGATAGATTTATAGCTCCCCTTCCAGAAAATTTTAAAATATTTTTATTAATTATTTTATTTGAATGGTGATTTTTAGACTTTATAAATAATTATTTAGTTAATTATTACGGTAGATGATTTTAGTCATGGTTAGGAATTAGAGTACAAGGTGACTAGAAATCATGGCACAGGTAGTATAGTGGCGTGCTTTGACTAGTGTATTAGCCCTGGTAGGGAAGGCCGAGCCAAAGGGATGTCCTAACTAGGAAAACCAGACCAAGTTGCGACTTAACCCTTATATATGTTTTAATTATTTATGAATTAATTTATTACCGTATAGAAGACCAGGCTGTACCAAACTAGCCTGGACTGGGCCCGAACCAAGCCAAGCCCATGTAGTCATGCGGGACGTCCAATGACATTCATGTTGATGTATTTTGGTATGATGGTGTTGTATTCCGTTTTAATGATCTAATGAATATTTTCTAAGTATTCTTAATTAAATATTATAAATATCATTATTAGTTGATATTCAATGATTTTGTATAAAATGGGTCCTTATACATTTTGGGATTATTAGACTGTACATAATGGTATATACACCATTATTGGTTTATTAAATTTTATTATTATTATTATTATTATTATTATTATGTTTATTATCAATATTATTGAGGTGATTATTATATAATATTATTATTATTGGTTATATTATTTTGTCAAATAATGTTATAATATATATATTCATATTTACAAGAATAGGCCCTACAATAGAAATAGATAATATTAAGGTTATTTAGATCTTATGGAGATTACTATATAACTATGTATATGAATATATAGATATATGGGTGTTTGAAAAAACAAAAGTTTGATTACAAACTAAGAAAAGTGTACAAGAGTACAATGATTTCTGAGAAAGTACAACTGTAGGAATCTGATCAGAAGACGATCACTTTATTCCTTGGACTATGTGAACTTGAAGTCTAGAGCCTTTGTAGAATGCAGCAGCAATTTTGTAAGAGTTCTTGATCTCTGGGTTGCTTCAATAATGATTGGAAACTCTATTTATAGAATTCTGGAAATAACAGTTTTAGAAGTTATTCTGATGTGCGCGAGGCTGGACTGCGCTACTTTGGGTTGCGCCAACCTTATGTTGCGCCAAATTCCATTCAGTTACTCAATCCTGTACTAACTGTATTTAGACGCGTGGCATCATATGATTGAGATGCGAGTGGTCGTATACAGAGTAGTGGACACGTTTTGAGAGATTAGTGGCATGTGCGCCACGTCATCCTGCTTCAGAATGTAAGTTGTCTCAACTTTATCAGGTTGTGCGAGCTTCAGTCAACAAGTCAAACTGTGCCTGATTGGGTTGCGCCTATACGCAACTCAGTGCATAGGCACATGGCAGCTTTTGAATGTATGAAAAGAAGTGGCTAAGATTGTACCTAGACGCAACTCTGTGTGTGCAGGATAGCTGTCAAAATTGTCTCGAGTGGCACGCTTTGAAAGATTCGAAGAGACTTTCTTCATTTATTGTGCTGTCAGTTGTTAGTATTGTCAGGCAATGATGGCTAGTAATGTCAGACGCCATGTAGGCTTGCGCACAATATGATTTTGGCGTAGTCTGTTGTCAGGCGTAACCTAATCAGTGGCGCAACTTGATTGCTGGGTAGTAAAATTATGGCGTAACTTGATTTTTAGGCTCTACAAGACCCCCTTCAACGTTTTCAAATTTTGAAATTTTCTAAAATTTTGAAATACATTGAATCATGATAATGACCGAGTCAAGTTGCGCCTATCTCGTGTAATCTGTTGTAAACCGTTACGATTTTCTATGCGCAACTTAAGGTGGCTATTAGGATTCCATCTTTTAGGCTATAAATTGTTGGCCCATTGGTCATATGGTCAAACTGATTTTAATAATTGATCAAACTCTGTCTCGATATATGGAACTAGTCAGGATATCTCGGACTCTTGGACATGATCAAGAACGGCTATCTACTCAGTTCAAGACCGAAGCTGTTGTTTGCCTTTTCGAGTCTGTATTTCTTTGAGCAATGTATTTTTTATTTTATTTGAGTCTAGGAATACGTTGTACACCGAGTCGTACTGGCAAATAGGCTATTCCAAAATGATTTCAAAATATTTTTAAAATGTCCTTAGTTTTAAAAAATATTCGTATTAACAAAAGCTTCAAAAAGGTTTTCAAAAAGGTTTTCAAAATTCCCCAAAAACTAATTTTAAAACCCTAACCTAACCCTGACAGAACTCGGCCAGAGTTCGGCCATAGTTCGGTTAGTGGCCGTTTTGTTTTTGAATTCCTTTAAACTTGGTCCTCCTGCAGTTGCGGATTTGACCGAGATTTTCTCATCGAGTTCTGCCCGAATTCTGCCCGAATTCTGTCTTTGGAACTCCTATAAATAGAGAAGGATTTTGATCATTTTAACTCACTCATTCACTTTCAATCTTCTCTCTACTTAAAGCTTTCAGTCTTCCAAAGAGTTTTTTTCGAGCTTTAATTTTCAGATCCCAAGCCAGTTACAATCCTCTAGTCGATTTGCGAGTGCGGTGCGGTCTAGAAGTTTCTGAGTGATTGTAATCAGAAGGCTTGATAGAAGAATAACTCTTCACAATTGAAGTTGGACGAGTTCTTCGTATCAAAGCTCGCGTTGTAGAAGTTGCAAGGACTTCGTAAGAAAACTTGCGGTTTTGCCAATAATGGATTCAACTGGTAGCAAGAGTTCTACCGACTGGACTAGTCCTCAACAGAGGAAAACCAGTATACATCGCTGTCTTTGCGTTTGCTTTCTTATCTCTGCCTTTACATTATTTAGTTGTGATTATTATTCTGTGATCTTGCTGCTAACAATTTTTAATTAGCGTTATTCCGCTGCCAACTCTATTCACCCTCCCTCTAGAGTATTCTGCTTTACGATTTCGTTCCTACAATTGGTATCAGAGCGGGTGTTACAGGTAAAGCAAGGCAACATTATAATTATTTATTCATTTAACTAATTGTTATATAGATCACAGCACAACATATGGCAACTGTAAAATTCACAAGTGAAGGCCAGGCCACAAACAGACCTCCACTGTTTGATGGTACGAATTATACCTATTGGAAAACACGGATGAGTTTCTTCTTGAAATCACTTGACTTTTATTTATGGTCTATTGGTATTGATGGCTATCAAAAGCCACCTCGTATAAATGTTGATGGAGTTTTAATTGAAAAACCCCATAACAGATATACAGAGAAAGAAAAGAAAAAGGCCAGTCTTGACGCACGTGCTATTAACATTTTATTTTGTGCTTTAGACAGAACTGAATTTAACAGGGTGTCTATCTGCACAACTGCTAACGAAGTATGAAAGCTTCTTGAAGTCACACATGAAGGCACGACTCAAGTCAAAGAATCAAAGGTCAGCAGACTTACTCAAGAGTATGAGGTGTTCAAGATGAAGCCCAACGAAACAGTTACTCAGATGTTCGAAAGATTCTTGGATATTGTAAATCCTTTGTCCTCCCTAGGCAAAGATTACAGTAACCATGAAAAGATTCGCAAACTCCTGCGAGCACTTACCAAGAACTGGATTCCAAAGGCTACTGCAATCATTGAAGGGAACGACCTCACAACTATATCCCTCGAAGTACTCATGGGTAAGCTACTCACTCATGAACTGGAGCTACAAGATTTTGAAGAGCCTGCACCAAAGGAGAAGACGATTGCTTTCAAGGCTCAGCACAGAAAAGCTGCTGAAGGTGATTCAGACAGCAGTGAATCTGATGCTGAAGATCATGCACTCCTAGCAAAGAAATTCAAAAGATTCATGAGATATGAGAAGAGAGCTAAAGAAAACAATAGCAGCAACAACTGGTATCAAGATGATGCTATCTGCTATGGCTGCAAGAAGAAGGGACATATGAAGAAGGATTGTCCTACAAACTCATCATCAAGCAAGAAGAGCAACAGGTATGAGAAAGGAAACCTGAAGAGATCAACATCACGGAAGTATGCCAACACCAGCATATGGCATGAAAGTGAAGCCAGCGACTCAGAAGACGAACAATCAGAAGACGCTGCAAACGTATACTTTATGGCATCCGATCAGGTACCTACTGAACCTGTAGTTGATACATATGATGACTTCACCTTTGAGCAATTAGGAGATGCCTTCAGTGAACTGATAAGTGATTACAGGAAACTGCGTAGCAAATATCAGACCTCTAAGAAGGTACTCGAAGAGTACAAAGGTAAAATAGGAAGACTTACCGACCTACTAGCTGAGGTTAGAAATAATGTTAGTGAGTCTGGTGAGCTTTCTTCTATTAAGCTCTTATTACACGAGACTACCAAGTCATCCGAAGAAAAAGATAATGTTATTGACCATCTGAAAGAAGAACTTTCTAAAGAGAAGAAAAGTCTTCGATGTGCACAAGTCAGAATGGAAGCACTCACTTCTGACTATACTAAGTTGTATGACACTTCCAAAAGATTGGAAATTATGTTAGGAAAACAGCCTGAGACTGCTGCTTCCTACCTTAACACGTGTCACTTACCGAAAAATCGGAACATTCCCAAACCAAACACTGTCAGACCTAACCATATCAAACCTTTACCCCAAAAGGTTAAGCCCAAACAAGATTATAGGTATGCTTTCTTCTATACTAGAAAACCTAAACCAACCAACCATGCACACCACTCAGCTTTCAACACTCAACATGCTAAATGTCATTATTGTGGCCTCATTAGTCATATCTCTCCTGCATGTAGAATCAGAAAGCTTGTTGATTTAAATATTTATGCTTGGATACCATAAGCTAACATTTCAGGACCCTACAAGAAATGGGTACCAAAAGTTTTATCTGCAAATTGTGTTGTAGGTGGAACACCTTTCACATGCTAAAAGCAAATGGATCCTCGACAGCAGTTGTTCACGACATATGACCAGTGACGCTACATTATTTGCAACACTGTCGAAAAAAAAGAAGGAAGGTTATGTTTCCTTCGGTAATAACTTGAAAGGGTATATCATTGGTATCGGTAATGTTGGTAAGTCTTCCTACCCTGTGATTAAGGATGTCTGTCTGGTTACCGATTTGAAACATAATCTACTCAGCATAAGTCATTTAGCTGATCATGGTTATGGCATCAACTTTGGTAAAGACAAATGTACTATAGTTGATAGCTCAACTGGTAGTACTATCTTTGAAGGTATCAGGGAAGACAACATATATGTTTTCTATTTGTTGGAAGAATCTAACATTTCAGGTAGATGCTTAATGGCTAAAAGTGATGAGAGTCATCTGTGGCATATGAGACTCGGTCACGCAAATATGGACACAATCTCAAGATTATCCACGAAGAAGCTAGTACGCGGTTTACCAGACATAACATTCAAGAAGGATTCGGTATGCAGCCAATGTGAAAAGAACAAAGCTACCAGATACACATTTAAGTCAGTAAATGCAGTATGTACTACTAGATCTCTATAATTGCTACATATGGACTTATTTGGTCATAGCAGAGTTGCTAGCCTCGGAGGTAAGTTATATGCTTTTGTAATTATAGATGATTACTCTAGATACACGTGGGTATACTTTTTGACACACAAGAATGATGCATTATCCGAATTTGTCGCCTTTTGCAAAAAGTACAGAATGAAAAAGGTTACATGATCACTCGTATTAGAAGCGATCATGGTGGCGAATTCGAGAATGCAGAATTTGAGCAATTTTGTGACACACGATTTTATACACGAGTTCTCCTGTCCTAGGACTCCACAATAAAATGGAGTTGTGGAACGTAAGAACAGAACTCTATCCGAAATGGCCAGAGTAATGTTAAACCAGTTTAGTCTACCCAAGTATTTTTGGGCTGAAGCTGTCAATACAGCTTGTTTTGTTCTCAATAGAGTTCTAATTCGACCCAAATCGAAGAAGACTTTATTTGAGTTATGGTTTGATAGAATTCTATCAGTTTCATATTTTAGAATATTTGGTTGTAAGTGCTTTATTCTTAATACAAAAGACAATTTGGAAAAGTTTGACGAAATGGCCGATGAAGGTATATTTTTAGGTTATGCGGCCAAGAACAAAGGATACTTAGTCTTCAACAAACGAACTATGATCATCGAAGAATCAATCAACGTCACCTTTGATGAATTAAATCAAATGACTATCGATGACAATGATGAAGATCAAACTGCATCAAGCTCAACACCAGCTGATTCTCAACCAAGCTCAGCACTAGCTGATCCTCCTAGAGAAGATCCAGGAACTAGCTACCTTCAGAGTCTGCCGAAAAGGTTAAAATTTACGGATGATCATCCAAAGGATTTGGCAATTGGTGAGATTACCAAAGTTGTAAGTACTCGTACATCCAGTAGAGATATTGTTTCTAGTGTTGCATTCATTTCACAGCTAGAACCCAAAACCATTGATGAAGCATGTAGTGATAATTTTGGATAGATGCTATGCAAGAGGAATTAAACCAATTTGAATGGAATCAAGTTTGGGAACTTGTTCCCAAGCCTATTGATCATCCAGTCATTGGCACCCGTTGGGTATTCCAAAATAAACTTAATGAGAATGGTTTAGTGACTCTTAATAAGGCTCGACTCGTAGCTCAAGGATACAATCAAGAAGAAGGTATCGACTACGATGAGACTTATGCCCCAGTTGCGAGATTAGAATCCATTCGCATGTTATGTGTATTTGCATGTTTTCATAATTTCAAATTATTTCAAATGGATGTCAAGAGTACATTTTTAAATAGTTTTATAAAAGAAGTTTTTGTAGCACAACCTCCAGGTTTCACAGATTTTAAAAATCCTGATCATGTTTTCAAGTTGAAGAAAGCTTTATACGGTTTAAAACAAGCCCCTCGTGCTTGGTATGATCGTCTAAGCTCTTTTCTACATGACAACGGTTTTTCAAAAGGCAAGGTTGACACTACACTTTTTATTAAGTCTTTTAATGGCAAGCTTCTCTTAATACAAGTCTATGTTGATGATATTATATTTGGATCTACTGATGAATCTCTTTGTCAAGAATTCTCTAAGTGTATGCAGAATGAGTTTGAGATGAGCATGATGGAAGAGCTGAAATTCTTTCTCGGACTGTAAATCAAATAAACTGATAATGGGACATTCATAAATCAAGCCAAGTACACAAAAGATTTGCTAAAGAAGTTTGATCTGGACAATATCAAACCTATTGGCACTCTGATGGCAACTTCAACAAAGCTTGATATTGATGAACAAGGCAAGCCTGTCGACACACGTAAGTATCGAGGTATGATCGGTAGTTTACTTTATTTAACTGCTAGTCGTCCAGATATTATGTTTAGTGTTTGCCTGTGTGCACATTTTCAAGCTAATCCAAAGGAATCACATCTCTGCGCAGTTAAGCGTATCTTTCGATACCTTAAGGGCACTTCTTCTGTTGGCTTATGGTATCCCAAAACTAAGTCCTTTGACCTTATTGGTTATTCGAATGCAGATTTTGCTGGATGCAAAGTTGATAAAAAAAGTACCAGCGGCACATGTCATTTCTTAGGCAAGGCTTTAGTCTCATGGTTTAGTAAAAAGCAAAATTCTGTAGCCCTATCAACAACAGAGGCTGAGTATATCAACGCAGGACGTTGTTGTGCTCAGATTTTATGGATGAAACAAACCTTAGAAGACTATGATTTATTTTACACACATTTTCCTATTTTTGTGACAATACGAGCACAATTAATTTGACTAAGAATCCAGTATGTCATTCTCGTACTAAGCATATCGAGATTCGACATCATTTTCTTAGAGATCATCATCAGAATGGAGATATTGACCTTGTGTACATAGACATTGAGAATCAATTAGCTGACATCTTCACAAAACCTCTAGCAGAAGATCGTTTCAATTATTTACGTCAAGAATTAGGAATTTGGACGTCAATAATGTTAATTAATTTTGTTTTATGATTATATTTTAATACGCAAAAATTGTGTTAGAAACAAGCCAATAAAGAGTCTGTCTGTCACCACAACTACGGTTAAAGCGAAGCGGTACTTAAGAGTTCCCCGGTGAACCTCCGCCAGCTGGGACAGTACTCCTACAGCTAATCTGAGACAGCTGCTGTGTAAATGATATTTAATCTATAAAATAATATTAATTATATTAATTGAAGGTTGAAATTACTAATCTTTGAATTAAATCTTTGAAATGAGTCAATGAAAAGAAAGTGGTCCAAACCAACCCCAAGCGAATTCGGCCAGAATTCGGACCAAATTCGGCCCGAGTTCGGTTAGTGGTATCAGTTTATATAACCAGAACCCGAGAGCCTTTCTTCTTTATTGCTTTTAAACACCACCATCACAGCACCAGCAACCGCGCGAGAGCCCTAAAACCCTAGTTCTTCACCACTCTCCGTTTCTCTCAATCTACGCGGTGAAATCCATCCAAATTTTGGATTCATACGGAGATCGTTGTCCTCTACAACATACTTGAATCTCGGGAGGTATAACTCCATATTTCTCCTCCTTTCAATTTTGTGCATTTTACTTTATTTGCACAATGGCACCTAAGGGATTCAACCCCTTCAAGAGAAAGAAGACGACCAATCCTAATGAGGAGGATCATCTTCTAATCCACCCACGGATTCCCTCTTTTCACCAGTTCAATCGAGCGATGGCGCGTTCGATGGGTTTTATTTTCAAACCCTAGATCAAGCCCTTCTATGGTATGGAGACTTCTCTATGAGATCCATATGCACAGGCACTCCTATCAAATGGACTGTGTTTCCAGAACACCGCCCTTATTTGAGGCATTAGGGTTACAATATTTTGTTAAACTTTGTTTCCCGGTAGCAACTAATGCCATTAGACTTTTCTACTGCAATATCATATTAAATACGTTTGACGTAAGTACTCGTATTGGCGGACTAGATATCAATTTCAATGATGTCTTCTTAGCAGAAATTCTTGGTATTCCTAACGAAGGTGAACCGCTTGTTGATATCACTGAATTTGATTTCCCCGACGGCGCGACACTTGCTAGTTTCAAAGCTGAACTCTGTGCACCTGATCGAGTTCGCTCTGGAAAGTTCAAGGCAAACAACTTGAACTTGTTTAATTATGAATTGTACCGCATCATCTACTCTACTCTCCTTCCGAAGCCTACTTCAAAGGATGATGTCACATCACTTGAGCTATCTGCTATGTATCACATTCTTAAGGGGATACTTTTTCTGCCCCTAAGACTATTATCCAGATGATGGGACGTTGTCGTGCAAGAGATAGAAATATCTCTTATGCGATGATTCTCCCATGCATCTTCAGCGTTTTGATATTGATCTGTCAACTTGTACTCAAGACCCTGAGCCCAAGTTTCTTAAGCTATCTCTTCATAGTATGACTGCTGCTCCTCCTACTGCTCCACCTACAACTCCTCAGCAGTATGCCATGACCTTTGAGGGCATACACCAGCAAATTTCTGATTTGTACGTCTCGATGACGGATATGGCCCGCGAACGTGAGTTCCGCGATGTCACTCGTTATCAGCATAAATTCTCTAGCTGATCTCCGATTTTCTCAGACTGGACATTCTGCCTGTTCTATTCCTAGAGATCCAGCCTTCTCTGGTTACCGCTGTGAGGATAAGGCTGTTCATGCCTACTTTCAGCCCGGTAACGCATATGATTGGTACCGTTCTGACCGTGCTCCTCTCGAAATTAGTGGTGAGTTTTACACTGGCGCCCCTCTTCACCCTTCTGGCGCTGGTACCTGGAGCTGGCCCTTCTGGACATGCCGGTCATACTGATGATGATGATGAGGAGAAGGAGATGTGATGAGATATATTAGCTAATTTTTGAGACTTAGCTATTGACTACTGTACATGGAAATGCTCCGACATTCCAAGTTTCTAGATTTTATTATCAGTATTTCTTTTGAGGACTTGTACTGGATATTTCTTGATGTCTCTTGAACATCTTTTTATTTTTATGGGATGCATAGTTTATCTTTCATATCAGTTTATTTATTCTTTATAGCATCTTTATCTGCTTCTATATTATAAACTGCCTGAGACAAATACATGACTGTGATGTCATTATATTTTTTACTGTTTCTACCATCTGTCATGATTATTTTTTTATGTGTTCTTCTGTTTGTTACTTATGCATTTATTGCGGGGGAGCTTTTTCTTTTGCAATTATTTTGCTAAGTGACAACGGGGGAGAAAAATAAGGATCTAATATTCTTTTGAGAAAATACAGGATATGAACAATTTACTATTTTTGATTTGATTCCAAGCTTAGATGTTATATCATTCATAGTTTGTCAATTATCAAATGGGGGAGATTGTTGGCCAATTGGTCATATGGTCAAACTGATTTTAATAATTGATCAAACTCTGTCTCGATATATGGAACTAGTCAGGATATCTCGGACTCTTGGACATGATCAAGAACGGCTATCTACTCAGTTCAAGACCGAAGCTGTTGTTTGCCTGTTCGAGTCTGTATTTCTTTGAGCAATGTATTTTTCATTTTATTTGAGTCTAGGAATACGTTGTACACCGAGTCGTACTGGCAAGGCTATTCCAAAATGATTTCAAAATATTTTTAAAATGTCCTTAGTTTTCAAAAACATTCGTATTAACAAAAGCTTCAAAAAGGTTTTCAAAAAAGTTTTCAAAATTCCCCAAAAACTAATTTTAAAACCCTAACCTAACCCTGACAGAACTCGGCCAGAGTTTGGCCAGAGTTCGACCAGAGTTCGATTAGTGGCCATTTTTGTTTTTGAATTCCTTTAAACTTGGTCCTCCGGCAGTTGCGGATTTGACCGAGATTTTCTCATCGAGTTCTGCCCGAATTCTGCCAGAATTCTGTCTTTGGAACTCCTATAAATAGAGAAGGATTTCGATCATTTAACTCACTCATTCACTTTCAATCTTCTCTCTACTTAAAGCTTTCAGTCTTCCAAAGAGTTTTTTTCGAGCTTTCAGATCCCAAGCCAGTTACAATCCTCTAGTCGATTTGCCAGTACGGTACGGTCTTGAAGTTTCTGAGTGATTATAATCAGAAGGCTTGATATAAGAATACCTCTCCACAATTGAAGTTGGATGAGTTCTTCGTATCAAAGCACGCGTTGTAGAAGTTGCAAGGACTTCGTAAGAAAACTTGCGGTTTTGCCAATAGTGGATTCAACTGGTAGCAAGAGTTCTACCGACTGGACTAGTCCTCAACAGAGGGAAACCAGTATACATCGCTGTCTTTGCGTTTGCTTTCTTATCTCTGTCTTTACATTATTTAGTTGTAATTATTATTCTGTGATCTTGCTGCTAACAATTTTTAATTAGCATTATTCCGCTGCTAACTCTATTCACCTCCCTCTAGAGTATTCTGCTTTACGATTTCGTTCCTATATATATAACCCTTGATTAGCCGATTGTAACTCCTTACATTTGCTCTTAATCTTCTTGAAATCTTTGCGACCTTCTTTTCTGACTATTCTTTTGACGACATGGCCCCCAAGAAGACTGCTGCCAACAAAGGAAAGGGCGTCGCCACCCCCCATCGACTCATGTTCCGTCGGCTCGTACACCACAGTATGCGCCGCCCTCCTCTCGACGAGAGACGGCCAGCCCACCACTGGAAGGTGATCAAGGATGAACCCCGAAGCAAATATGATCTTCATGTTGACTTGCGCCCCTCTTTTTAGAGTGTGATGCATCACGAACTTTGTGCCACCCCTTCTTAGGGTATGGTTGCTTTATTTGAGCACTGTTTGTTCTTACGAACCGTGTTGCGCATGCCGTTACGCAACTTAGTTTTTATGCAATAAAAAATATTGCATAACTAAGTTGAGAAAAAATCCAGTATGTGGCGCACCCTGAGATGTGGTGTAACTTAAGTTTCACGCAACACAGTATTGGCGCAACTCAGGTTGTCGTGCAACTCAGGATGTGGCGCAACTCAAATTTTGCGAAACCTAAGATGTTGTGCAACTCAGGATGTGGCGCAACTCTATTGTTGGCGCAACCTAAGATGCCTGTGCAACTTAATAGTTTGTCCAGCTTAATTGTTTTACTCTTTATAAAGTTTGCACATTCTTGTTGCCTCTAACTTTTTCGTTCATGTATTTCTTTGCAGTTGATCTTAGGGAAGACCCTAATAATGAAAGATTTGCTTCAGCATTCAATATCCCAGAGTACAAGAAGAATTTGTCTCATGTCACATTCCCTCAGTACGATGGTCCTGAAGCACGAAGAACTCTCCTCATGGCTCAAGAGAACCAGACTATGTTGAACTTAATGAACGGAGAGCCTCTTAAAAGTCTGGACATTGTGGTCCACAAGAAACCTGCCTATCTATTTGGATATGCTATTAAGAAGACTTCTCAGCCTAAGACCAGAAAAGAGCAAAGAATTTTCACAAAGGAGGATAAAGTCATATACCTCACAAAGATATCAAGGTCTATGGCGTTATCCCAATATGCTTTTGCCAGCTATCCCAGAAGAATGTCTTGGGATCTGACTCCCATTCAGCAAGCAATAGTCGGCAGAATATGTTACAAACTGGGTCCGAAGAACAGGGGCCTTTTTTATAGTACTTCTGAAAATTACAGTACACATTTAAGATGTTTGAGGCCAAGTTGCATCCCTCCCGAGGATTCCTCCTTGCTTCTTCCAGTCAGAATACCCATTTTTGCCAATACTTTTGCAAAAGCCGAAGGAAGATATCCAGACCGCCCTATGTGTGTGACAGGACTGGTTAACCCAGATATGAAGTACTGGAGCAGCTTATGTATTTGGATTTTGGAGTAATTCAACGACAAGCTTCTCGATCTGGGTCTCTACAATGCCATCTGTACTACAGTATATGGCATTCGCCCAAACGCTCATATGTTCTTGGCACTAGTAGAGAGGTATAATGAAAGCACTGGGACTTTCATGACTCCCCATGGAGAAATGAGATTTGCTCTTTATGAGATAAAATATCTCTCTCACCTACCAATAGGTGATAATCCCTACGAAGAGTATGTGCCTACAAATGATGAATTGGATGCTATGGCAGAGGAGAACCCTCAGATGATCGCAGTTTTTCAGGAATTACTGTGTCACTATAAGATCTTTTCGCTCTACTAAAAAAGCGCCGCTGCAGGGACTTGTTACACCACTAAATGGATGCCGTATCTCTTCTTAGGTCATGCAAGGGAGGACAAGCCACTTGAAAGTCAAGCCTGTGCTCCTCGTTTGTTTGAACCCTTCGATTCGAGCGACATGCAGTATTTGATGGAGCAACATGATCATGGAGATGTCATGCTGGATGAAGATTTGCATCCGTTCAGGGCTGGCGACACTCTCCAGAGTTACCTTAGACATGGTTACAGACTTATGTCTCAAGAAGCCCAGCTAGCGGGTTTTCTACTTTTATGGCTACGACGTTTTATAGTTCTGGACGCCAGTACAGTCAACCGATTCCATCGAGGCATCTTGTTTGCTGTAATACGTCTTGTCTTCGGATACAAGATGGATCTTTATCGGCCATGACTTGTCGCTTGAACGCAGAATTGCGTTCTTTGTACAGACCATGCTGAATGACAAAGCGGCGAGGCAAGATTTCCCTCGTACTGAGATGCCATACACCTACCTATTCGGATGGCTATTACTTCACCATCCTTGCTTGATAACCCTGATAGGGAAACTATTGACGGAGACTTCATCAGACGTTTTTCCAATGCTCACTGGCAATATACTGCTCTTTCAGAGTGTTGATTTGCCTTGAACCATGGATCGGGATAGAATTTTCAATGTGTTGGGCCTCCTCATGGATAGGAAGCTATGTCTCCATAGATGATGGATTTGACTGCAGAATCACTCCGTTTAAGCTAACCCATCTTTTCCTGGCTGCAGGCGATCCGTCCCTCCCATCTGGTTTACAGGTTCGAGGAAGAGTGCTATCTGGAACCGTACTTGCCGAGTTAATTTACACGACAGTTCGGATATGATCAGCTTTATGTGGATAACGCCACCACTTGCCTACAGGCTAAGGGTTATCTCATCGATGGGGCTAGAGCGTGGAGCTATTAAAACGCCCGGGGTACATAAGCTATATTTTCTATGCCCTCTGATCATCCACAAGGCCTGCGTATGTTATATACATACGCAAACTTCTATACTTCAGCAAACACGTTTGCTAAAAACTTCTATCCTGCACATAGCTTCGCAACTAAAAAGAGATCCAAACAAGGAAAACACACTTCTCACTCTTTTCGGGATACAGAAGACAAAGATCCTGCAAATCCACCACTGGAGGCATCAATTTTAATGAATTATGCCGATCAAGTTCAAGATCCTCTGGATGTGTCCATAAAAGTATGGAAAAAGAAATCTCCTGTTAAGGGTTTGAAGAAAAGAAAGACTAAAGATATGACAGCACCTCCCTGTTTGCAAAAACAAAAATTGTTCTTTATTTCACAAACTTTGTAAGAAGATTACAATTAAATTCTAGGAAAGTACAACTATAGGAATCCGATCTGAAGACGATCGCTTTATCCCTTGGACGATGTGAACTTTGAAGATGGTAGCCTCTGAAGAAAGCAGCAGCACTTTGGCAAGAACTCCTGATCTCTGATGATGATCTTGAATGATTTTTCTGATCCTTTCTATGAAGGACTTGAAACTCTATTTATAGAGTTCTGGAAATAACTAATTTTTAGTTATTCTGGATTACGCATGATGGATTGCACAGACATTGGACCAACTGTATGAGATGCGTGGCATTGTTTGATTGAAATGTGCATGATCGTGTACAGACGGTTGCCATGTGGTGAGCAATTGATGGCATGAATGCCACGTACAAAATGTCAGTTGTCTTGATGGACTGCGCTACTTGAACTGTACTAGCTTCAGACTGCGCTGGGATTGAACTGCGCTGAAGGGGATCTGGTAGACTGCGCTTCAATTGGGCTGGTAGCTTGCGCTGGCTGTACAGCTGTCCTCGAGCGCTGTGCTGCACAAGACACGAACAGTTTCCTCATTCTTTGGACTGTCAACTGTCAGAAGATCTGATTTTCTGTCAGATAATGATGAAATGGCCACGTCAGCTAGCGCGCTTGAATGGATGCGCAGTTCAGCTTGCACAGTTGAGTTATTGCACAATCTGTCTCCTGTGTAATTCATTTGTAGGGTGTGCAATTTGATTTTTATTACTTTTCTGATGGGTGCAACTTGATTTTTAGGACCTACAAGACCCCCTTCAAAGTTTTTAAAATTTGAAAATATTCAAAGTTTCGAAATACTTTGAATTTCGAAATTAAAATCAAGTTGCGCAAGTGGCGCTTCGACTGCACGTTTGAAGGAATCAGCTCCTAATTTCTCGGCACAATCTGAGGTGACTGTTATTTTTGAAAAACTATAAATAGTTTCTGTTCTTCTTTCTTTCATTCTTTACTTGTTTCCAACTGTTCAAAAGAGAAAAGCTCGTGTGCCAACTCCGACCACTTCTCCTTCCTCTCCGTCGACGTCAATGGCCCCGAAATGTTCAGCCGCCGAGAAGGGCAAAGCCCCCGCTGAGTCTTCGACTCGGATTGTGCCCCGAATTTCTCGTCATGAAGTCGGTCACCCTGCGCTTCAAGGTAGATGATAAACTCGATCAAAACCCTTTTTAGGGTTCTTTGACATTGTCGAACCTTCATACCTCTCTCTTTTTAGAGATTTGATAGTATTTTGCCGTCCTGTTTAGGGTTTTGGTTGCACACACACAATAGTTTTCATTTTTATGAAAACTATATTCTTGCGCAATCGGTTGGAAAGCGCTGGCAAATGTTCAACGCAATCTATCGATTTGCACAAGTCTGTTCAGCGCAAACTGATGCCTTGCGCAAGTGGGTTAGCGCAACCTGATGTTTTGCGCAAGTGGATGTGTTGGCACAACTGACTATTTTGTGCATACAGGCTGCTTTAGCGCAATCTGATGCTTTGCACATAGCGTAATCTGATACTTGCGTAATTTGCTGATCTTTTGAACAGACTCTTTGATTTTGTATGTACTGAATTCTGTCTTTTTGTTTGATGCAGTTAACATCAGGGAAGACCCAAATTATGAAGTCTTTGTAGGGACTCTGGCTGAACCTGAGTTTAAGGAGGATCTGTCCCATGTGACATTTCCTCAGTATGCCCTGCCGTCATCTCGGCTAGCCATCCTAACACAACAAGACAATGAAACATTGCTGAGTCTGATGAACGGGCAGCCTCTGCAAACTGCTGACGCCGTTATTCATAAGAAGCCTCCGTTTCTGTTTGGTGAGGCTCTTGATAAGAGTTCTCAGCCGAGACCTCGAGTTGAACAGAGACTTTTCCAAAGAGGCGAGAAAAGGATACTTCTATCGGAAATTTCCAGATGCCTTTCCCTATCTCGCTATGCTTTTGCGAGTTATCCCAGGAGGATGGAATGGGATATAACTACTCTCCAACAAGCCCGAATAGGGAACATTTGTGTGAAGAAGGGGCCGAACAACAAGGACATGTTCTATAGTTCCTCTGAGCGTCACAGCTCCTTACTCATAGGATTGAAACCAGACTACATTCTACCGGAGAACTCCTCCATGCTGCTGCTAGTTAGAACGCCGATATTCACAAATGAGTTTACAAAGGTTGAGGGCAGATATCCGGACCAAGACATCCGATTGACGGGTCTTGTGAATCCGGATAACAAGAGATGAAATTGTATAGCCAATTGGATATTGGCTCAATTCGAAGATAAGCTCAAGAAGATTAAGCAGTACCAGCCGGTGTACTCTACCATTTACAGCTTCCACCCCAATCCGTATCTGTTTCTCGCATTGGCGGAGAGGTACAACTACCGAACAGGGACTTTTATGACGCCCTGCGGAGAGATAGGATTGGCTCTTCACGAGATGAAGTACATCTCGAGCTTGCCAATGGAGGAATTCCCCTATGAAGAATTTGTTCCTACCAATGACGAATTGGACAAACTTCGTCAGGAGAATGCTGACATGGTGGACGTCTTTGAAGAGCTGCTGTGCCACTATAAGATCTTCTCCTTGTACTACAAGAGTGGTACCTCTGGCACCTGCTACTCGACAAAATGGTTGCCATATCTCTTTCTCAACCATATCATGGAGAAGAAGACTAAGGAGCACGATAAGTGCAACCCCGACTTCTTCAGACCACTTAGCAGTAGTGAAGTGATTGGGTTGATGGAGGGGAACCAGGAGATGGATATCAAGATCGATGATGATCTTCAATATCCTCCTTTCAAGATAGGAGATATTATTGAAAGTTTCATGAGGATGGGCTATAGGCCCATGTCAAAGGAAGCCCACCTGGCGGGTTTCCTTACCTACTGGCTTCGACGATTCGTCGTCCCTGGAGCCAGCGCCGTCGATCGATTTCATCGAGGCATATTATTTGCTGCCGTCCGCTTAGTCTTTGGCTACCGGAAGGACCTGTTGTCGGCGATGACTTGTAAAGTGAATGCTGGTCTTCACCTTTTTGTCGATTCGATGCTGAAAGAAAAGGGCAAAAAAGGGAGCTTTTCTCGGCTGGAGCTATCCTACACATATTTGCTCGAATGGCTGCTTCTGTACTATCCTTCATTAATGAACCCCGATATGGGGGCGGTCAGTGGTAGTTTCTTACGGAGATTCTCCAAGAGTAAGTGGATATACACCAGTTTAAGAGATTGTAGACGCGCTCTGAATCTCGGAAAGGGATGGAACTTCTACTGTGTTCCCCCTCCAGCCGGCTACGAGCACATGTCTACAAATCTGGTTGATTCTGGGAGGCACCCTTTTGTGCGCCAATTCGGCTATAACCAATTCCATGTAGGTAACGCTATAACGTGCCTGCAAGGAAAAGGTTATTTGATCGATGGTGCCCGGGCTTGGGCTTATTATAATGCTCGAGACACAAAAACAATATTCTCGATGCCGACGAAGAGCGATCATGGTCCTCGGATGCTGTACACATATTCGCTCTTCTACACATCAGCAAATACCTTTGTCGAGAACTTTAGTCTCGCAGATAGCTTTGCGACAGCAACACGATTTAAAAAGGGAGCAACTGTTGTGTCAGCTTCGGGTAATGACGAAGAGTATGAGCCAGTTGATGCCCCGTTGGAAGCTTCGAGGGAAGCTAACTTCCCTGAAGAAGTCAACGAGCCACTGCGTGTCTCCTTGAAGGTTGTCAAATCACCAGCTAAGGAGAAGAAGAGAAAGATAGAAGAACCTTCTTCTCCAATCGCTAAGAAGAAGCTCATTTTGGAATCATCGGAGAAGGTCACCACCCGGTCGCAATCTCGGCAACTGGCTGAGTCGACTCAAAGAGAAGAGGCGACGACTCCGACTTCTCTCCAAAGGCAAGTAGATGTCGTAGATGTAGAGAGTCCGGAGAGACCTCTACACAGAAAGAAAATGGCCTTCCGAAGAAAGAGAGTAGTCACTCCTCCAAGACAAATCCTGTCATCGGTCGTGGCTAGTGCTATCGCCGGAGTCACAATGTCGTCTCCTACACCTGCTCCTGAACCCAGGCAGGAACCTTCCAGTCCAGAGCATAGGGACGAGGCTGTAGAGACCATGGAGGAAGTCGTGGAGAAAGAGGATTAAGTATTGCGATCTCCTGCACTTGAAGTGGAAACTACCCAGCTTCCAGCTACACCGAGAATACTTCGTGATAAAGAAGATCGATTAATGATCGATGCTCTGAATGATTGCGACTTCGGCCTGCATAACGATGTAGATCCAATTATCGCAAGTGACAGTGAGGAAGCACCAGAAGAAAGTGTAAGTGATGAAGATACATCAACAGAGGCTGTTGATGATACTCTAAATCCAGAAGAGGATGCTAATGTACATGTATCCCCAGAAGCTGTTGATGACACACTGAATCCTGAAGAGGATGTTGATGTGCATGTCTCCCCCGAGAAGAATGCAGTTGAAGAAGTAGCACCTGAGGAAATTACTACTGCTAATCCCAAAGGTATTGAATGATATTATCAATTTTCTTTTATAGATCAAGTGACTGACATTTTAACTTCTATTCATGCAGAAGTTGAATCTTCTCCGATTCCTCCAGTGTGCACTAATATAGTGCCTGTAACGGAGATAGCTAGCAGCAGCCGACATTTGTCAGACGGCTCCAAAGCAGGTAGTAGCCAGGCAGTAATATCTGAAGCTACTTCTGCGAAGTTGTAACCCATATCAGCAGATGACAAACTTATCACCGGACCCAGCAATGGTAAGATTGCCTTTGTTATTGATCCGTCTCGATAGTTGCTAAATGACAACAAACTGATGGTGTTTGTTTTGGTTTCGTAGAGGAACATCTGGACGGAGCAGCCAGCTCTACCATGGCTCCTTTGTCTAGAGAGACCTCCACTCACGTGTAAGAAGCTGAACGTCCATCTATACAGGCACCTGTTGCTTCCACGTCCATGGGAGTAGCTGCTACACCGGGTGCCATAGCTACCAACAAATTCATAATTGGTTCCTTCACCAACTTCTTCTTCAACTCACTAGGACCCTTAGTAGATAGGGTGATGGGAAGAGAAGATGTTGGTTTCATTATCGTTAGAGGTCCAACCTCTTATCTGATCAGTGCCATACGAAATCAAGGTGATGAAGCTCAAGCGGTTTATCTTGAACACATACTAGATGAGCTGGAGGAATCGATTAAGATCTACAAAGATTTGAATCGGGAGGAGGTGGAGGCCTTGGTGCATGCTGAGTTTGAGAGGATGTCTCAAGAGGCTGCAGTTGCAAAAGTTGATTTCCAGATTATTTTGGACACTTTCACTGCCAAGTCTTCAGAATATAACTCTCAAATAGAGATAATAGCATCTGCTGCTCGAGAGAAGGAAAAGAAAGTTGCAGAGCTAAAAGCAGAATCTGCTCGTCTTCAAGAAGAGTTGAGACTTGTTCAGCTTGCTCTGGAAGATGAGGCCACACAACATCAGGCTGCGGTTCAGCAACTGGAAGCTCTGACCCAGGAAAGAAATGAGTATGTCACAACTCATCAAGCTGAAATCTCCCGTCGACTAATAACCTTATCGATTTTTGATGATAAGTCTGGAATGGAGGAAGCTAGGAGGCGGGTGATGGATTCTCGAGAGGAGCGACTTCAAGCTTTAAAGCAGCAGATAGCTAATTTGATGACTCCACCAGCAGAATAGGAAGACTTCTTTTATCTTCTATTTTGTAACATGTCTTTGTGTAATGCCTTTTTATTTTGATTAATAAAAGGACATTTTCTTTGTGGCTCTATTATTTATTGCATATCTTATTCAGATGTAAATAATAGCGATAGAAAATATATTCAGAGGTACAGGACATGATATATTTCTTTAATTTTAGAAAATAATTATATTCACTATATCTGCTCAGAGGTAATGTGGACATGGTAGAATATAATTTGTTGAATATCATTATTTCAGTAGACAACTTAATCAAAGATTATATAACAAGTTGCTGATATGGATGAATGGATGAATGAACGAAATGAATCGTCAAAATGTGTGAACGAAATGAATCGTCAGAATGAACGGATAAACCATCGAATAAACGTAATGAACGGGCAAACCGTCAGATGATGGAATGAACGGGCGAACCGTGGAATGGATGTAATGAACGGGCGAACCGTCAGATAAATGAAATGAACGGGTGAACCGTCGGATGGATGGAATAAACGAATAAACCATCGGATGACTGAAATGAACAGATAAACCGTCAGATAAAGTGTAATGAATAGGTAAACCGTCAGATGAAATATAATGAACGGGTGAACCGTCTGATGGATATAATGAACGGGTGAACCGTCGGATGAATATAATGAACGGATGAACCGTCAGATGGATGAAATGAACGGATAAACCGTCGAATGAAGTGTAATAGACAGGTAAACCGTCAGATGAAATGTAATAAACGGGTGAACTATTGGATGGATGTAATGAACGGGTGAACCGTCGGATGAATGTAATGAACGGATGAACCGTCGAATGGATGAAATGAACGGATAAACCGTCGAATGAATGTAATGAACGGGTAAACCGTCGCTTCGTTGTTTCACGAATCTCTATTTATAAATAGAACATAAATTTAGATGGAATGATCACTTTCATTTTTCAACATAAAGATGTCGTTTGGAGATGCATCCAAGAAGGCTGAGATCGCCCCGAAGGTCGAAGAACTCCCGGAGGAACTTCCAGCCAAACCGACCCAGCCAAAGCAGACGAAAGCAGACGAAGGTTCGTTTGTACCCCAGCCACCGCGGGATATCCTAGACTTCCTGCTTGAACCAGGGAAGACTGAAGAAGAAGAGACCATGAGGATGGCTGCTTGCAAGTTTCTGGTTGGTTCGAGCAATGATGTTCTCGGCTCTTTTGCTGATTATGTTTTTGAGAAGGACGGTAGTGGTCCTCGTCCTGTCTTCAAGAAGGACGATAGTGATTCACGTCCTTGATATCATGTAACAACGTTTATGATGAAATAAAAATCAAACTTTATTGATGAACTATCTGATCATATTTACATAAAATCCCTGTTACATTCATACATAATATTTCTTAAGGAATTTGCCATTGATAGGCATCATAGCAACTCGACCGTCCAGCTCTGAAAGTTGATAGGCTCCATTTGAAAAGACTTTGCTTACAACGTAAGGCCCTGCCGACTTTGCGTCGAATTTGCCCTTGCTCATGTGAGTCATAGTCATAGGACGTCTGACTGTTAGAATGAGCTCTCCTTTCTGAAAGGCTCTGACTTTAACTTTGCAGTTGAAAGTCTTCGAGATGCGGGCTTGGTATAACACAATATGTTGTTGAGCCAATAGTCGCTTTTCGTCGAGCGCCTCCAGTTCTTGAAGTCGAAGACGATCGTTGTTCTCTATAGTGAGCTCGTTGGCGATAGAAATCCTCAAAGACGGAATTTGAAGTTCCAGAGGTAGAACTGCTTCACAGCCGTACACCAAAGAGAAAGGTGTACAGCTTATAGAGTTGCGGACTGTAGTACGATAGGCCCAAAGACATTCGCCAAGCTTTTCACTCCAGTTCCGTTTGTTAGTAGACACAAAAATCTTAAAGAGCTTGATGATAGTTTTGTTGAAGGCTTCAGCTAAACCATTAAAGGCAGGATTGTAAGCTGTAGAAGCAACATTGTCAATCCGATGATCATCACAGAACCTTGTGAACTTTTGACTGATGAACTGTGGTCCATTGTCATGAATGATCCTTCGAGGTACACCAAACCTATAGATGACATGGTGTTTAACGAAGTTGATAACGCTACTGGTCTTGACTTCAGCCAGAGGTATAGCTTTAGCCCATTTGGAGAAGTAGTCGGTTATTGCTAGTATGAACCGATGTCCTCTAGAAGAAGGAGGATTGATGGGACCTATGATATCCATGCCCCAAGCTTCAGAAGGCCAGGAAGCAGCAGTTGGATGAAGGAATTCCGATGGTTGATGGATGAAATCTGCATGGATTTGACAGGCTCGACATTTTCTTGCATATTCGATGGCGTCTGACACCATAGAGGGCCAGTAGTAACCCATTCGTCGAATACGATCCTGTAGCTTAGGACCGGGTTGATGGGCTCCGCAGACACCATCATGAGCTTCGCGCAATACTTGTTTTGCTTCATCATCAGCAAGACAGCGTAAAAGAAGACCGTCATAAGTCCGTCGATAAAGAGTCTTGGTGGTTTGATTGTAGTAGAATCGGAGAGACCGTCGGCGAATACTCGTAGCTTCCTTGGGGTCTTCAGGAAGTATATCATAAACTACAAAGTCAATGAAAGGAGCTCTCCAATCTTCACTGATAATATTGGCTTTAGTAAGATTACTGAACTCAATATTATGATTGTTTTTGAAACAGAGGTCTCCCCAAATATCCTGTCAATGAAGTATATCATAATAAAATTCTTCGCGTGGCATTGTTTGATTGAAATACGTATGATCGTGTACAGACGGTTGCCACATGGTGAGCAATTGATGGCATGAATGCCACGTACAAAATGTCAGTTGTCTTCATGGACTGCGCCACTTGAACTGCGCTAGCTTCAGACTGCACTGGGATTGAACTGCACTGAAGGGGATCTGGTAGACTGCACTTCGATTGGGCTGGTAGCTTATGCTGGCTATACAGCTGTCCTCGAGCGCTGTGCTGCACAAGACACGAACAGTTTCCTCATTTTTCGTACTGTCAGCTGTCAGAAGATCTGATTTTTTGTCAGATAATGATGACATGGCCACGTCAGCTAGCGCGCTTGAATGGATGTACAGTTCAGCTTGCGCAGTTGAGTTATTGCGCAATATGTCTCCTGCGCAATTCATTTGTAGGGTGTGCAATTTGATTTTCATTGCTTTTCTGATGGGTGCAACTTAATTTTTAGGACCTACAAGATTTTGTTTGCAAAAATAAAAGTGTTCTTTATTTTACAAACTTTGTAAGAAGATTACAATTGAATTCTGGGAAAGTACAACTATAGGAATCCGATCTAAAAATGATCGCTTTATCCCTTGGACGATGTAAACTTTGAAGACGATAGCCTCTGAAGAAAGCAGTAGCACTTGGGCAAGAACTCCTCTCTCTGATTATCTCTGATCTGATCGTGATTCTGATTTTTCTGATCCTTTCTATGAAGGACTTGAAACTCTATTTATAGAGTTCTGGAAATAACTAATTTTTAGTTATTCTGGATTGCGCAGACATTAGACCGCGCAGACATCAAACTGCGCTGGCAGTTACTTGATCGTGGGCCAACTGTATGAGATGCATGGCATTGTTTGATTGAAATGCGCACGATCGTGTACAGACGGTTGCCACGTGGTGAGCAATTGATGGCATGAATGCTACGTACAAAATGTCAGTTGTCTTGATGGACTGTGCCACTTGAACTGCGCTAGCTTCAAACTGCACTGGGATTGAACTGCGCTGAAGGGGATCTGGTAGACTGTGCTTCAATTGGGCTGGTAACTTGTGCTGGCTGTACAGCTGTCCTCAAGCGCTGTGATGCACAAGACATGAATAGTATCCTCGTTCTTCGGACTGTCAGCAGTCAGAAGATCTGATTTTCTGTCAGATAATGATGACATGGCCACGTCAGCTAGCGGCTTGAATGGATGCGCAGTTCAGCTTGTGCAGTTGAGTTATTGCGCAATCTGTCTCCTGTGCAATTCATTTGTAGGGTGTGCAATTTGATTTTCATTGCTTTTCTGATGGGTGCAACTTGATTTTTAGGACCTACAAGACCCCCTTCAAAGTTTTCGAAATTTGAAAATATTCAAAGTTTCGAAATACTTTGAATTTCGAAATTAAAATCAAGTTGCGCAAGTGGCGCTTCGACTGCGCGTTTGGAGGAATCAGCTCCTAATTTCTCGGTGCAATCTGAGGTGACCGTTACTTTTAAAAAACTATAAATAGTTTCTGTTCTTCTTTCTTTCATTCTTTACTTGTTTCCAACTGTTCAAAAGAGAAAAGATCCTGTGCCAACTCCGACCACTTCTCCTTCCTCTCCGTCGACGTCAATGGCCCCGAAACGTTCAGCCGCCGAGAAGGGCAAAGCCCCCGCTAAGTCTTCGACTCGGGTTGTGCCCTGAATTTCTCGTCATGAAGTCGGTCACCCTGCGCTGCAAGGTAGATGATGAACACGATCAAAACCCTTTTTAGGGTTCTTTGACATTTTCGAACCTTCATACCTCTCTCTTTTTAGAGATTTGATAGTATTGCGCCGCCCTGTTTAGGGTTTTGGTTGCACATACACACAATAGTTTTCATTTTTATGAAAACTATATTCTTGCGCAATCGGTTGGAAAGCGCTAGCAAATGTTCAACGCAATCTATCGATTTACGCAAGTCTGTCCAGCGCAAACTGATACCTTGCGCAAGTGGGTTAGCGCAACCTGATGTTTTGCGCAAGTGGATGTGTTGGCGCAACTGACTATTTTGCGCATACAGGCTGTCTTAGCGCAATCTGATGCTTTGTACATAGCGCAATCTGACACTTGCACAATTTGCTGATCTTTTGAACAGACTCTTTGATTTTGTATGTACTGAATTCTGTCTTTCTGTTTGATACAGTTAACATCAGGGAAGACCCAAATTATGAAGTCTTTGCAGGGACTCTGGCTGAACCTGAGTTTAAGGAGGATATGTCCCATGTGACATTTCCTCAATATGCCATGCCGTCATTTCAGCAAGCCATCCTAACAGCACAAGACAATGAAATATTGCTGAGTCTGATGAACGGGCAGCCTCTGCACACTGCTGACGCCGTTATTCATAAGAAGCCTCTGTTTCTGTTTGGTGAGGCTCATGATAAGAGTTCTCAGCAGAGACCTCGAGTTGAACAGAGACTTTTCCAAAGAGGCAAGAAAAGGATACTTCTACCGGAAATTTCCAGATGTCTTCTCCTATCTCGTTATGCTTTTGCGAGCTATCCCAGAAGGATGGAATAGGATATAACTCCTCTCCAACAAGCCCGGACGGGGAACATTTGTGTGAAGAAGGGGCCGAACAACAAGGACATGTTCTATAGTTCCTCTGAGCGTCACAGCTCCTTACTCAGAGGATTGAAACCCGGCTGCATTCCACCGGAGAACTCCTCCCTGCTGCTGCCAGTTAGAACGCCGATATTCGCAAATGAGTTTGTGAAGGTTGAGGGCAGATATCCGGACCAAGACATCTGATTGACGGGTCTTGTAAATCCGAATAACAAGAGATGGAATTGTATAGCCAATTGGATATTGGCTCAATTTGAAGATAAGCACAAGGAGATTGAGCTGTACCAGCCGGTGTACTCTACCGTTTACGGCTTCCACCCCAATCTTCATCTGTTCCTCGCATTGGCGGAGAGGTACAACTACCGAACAGGGACTTTTATGACGCCCTGCGGAGAGATAGGATTGGCTCTTCACGAGATGAAGTACATCTCGAGCTTGCCAATGGGAGAATTCCCCTATGAAGAATTTGTTCCTACCAATAACGAGTTGGACAAACTTCGTCAGGAGAATGCTGACATGGTGGACATCTTTGAAGAGCTGCTGTGCCACTATAAGATCTGTTCCTTGTACTACAAGAGTGGTACCTCTGGCACCTGCTACTCGACAAAATAGTTGCTATATCTCTTTCTCAACCATATCATGGAAAAGAAGACTAAGGAGCACGATAAGTGCAACCCCAACTTCGTCAGACCACTTAGCAGCAGTGAAGTGATTGGGTTGATGGAGGGGAACCAGGAGATGGATATCAAGATCGATGATGATCTTCAATATACTCCTTTCAAGACAGGAGATATTATTGAAAGTTTTATGAGGATGGGCTATAGGCCCATGTAAAAGGAAGCCTAGCTGGCGGGTTTCCTTACCTACTAGCTTCGACGATTCGTCGTCCCTGGAGCCAGCGCCGTCGATCGCTTTCATCGAGGCATATTATTTGCTACCGTCCGCTTAGTCTTTGGCTACCGGATGGACCTGTTGTCGGCGATGACTTGCAGAGTGAATGCTGGTCTTCGCCTTTTTGTCGATTCGATGCTGAAAGAAAAGGGCGAGAAAGGGAGCTTTCCTCGGCTGGAGCTACCCTACACATATTTGTTCGGATGGCTTCTTCTGTACTATCCTTCATTGATGAACCCCGGTATAGGGGCGGTCAGCGGTAGCTTATTGCGGAGATTCTCCAAGAGTAAGTGGATATACACCAGTTTAAGAGATTGCAGACGCACTCTGATTCTCGGAAAGGGATGGAACTTCTACTGTGTTCCCCCTCCAGCCGGCTACGAGCACATGTCTACAAATCTGGTTGACTCTGGAAGGCAGCCTTTGGGTCGTGTAGTTTTTGATTGGCTGAATACAATCTGGCCGTCACATCTGGTCTACCGATTTGAAGACGAATATTATTTGGAGCCCTATCTTCCCAGCCATTTTGCGCACCAATTCGGCTATGACCAATTCCATGTAGGCAACGCTATAACGTGCCTGCAAGGAAAAGGTTATTTGATCGATGGTGCCCGGGCTTGGGCTTATTATAATGCTCGAGACACAAGAACAACATTCTCGATGCCGACGAAGAGCGATCATGGTCCTCGGATGCTGTACACATATTCGCTCTTCTACATATCAGCGAATACCTTTGCCGAGAACTTTAGTCTCGCAGATAGCTTTGCGACAGCAACGCGATTAAAGAAGGGAGCAACTTTTGTGTCAGCTCCGGGTAATGACGAAGAGTATGAGCCAGTTGATGCCCCGCTGGAAGCTTCGAGGGAAGCTAACTTCCCTGAAGAACTCAACGAGCCACTGCGTGTCTCCTTAAAGGTTGTCAAATCACCAGCTAAGGAGAAGAAGAGAAAGATAGAAGAACCTTCTTCTCCAATCGCTAAGAAGAAGCTCATTTTGGAATCATCGGAGAAGGTCACCACCCGGTCGCAATTTCGGCAACTGGCTGAGTCGACTCAAAGAGAAGAGGCGACGACTCTGACTTCTCTCCAAAGGCAAGTAGATATCGTAGATGTAGAGAGTCCGGAGAGACCTCTACACAAAAAGAAAATGGCCTCCCGAAGAAAGAGAGTAGTCACTCCTCCAAGACAAATCCTGTTATCGGTCGTGGCTAGTGCTATCGCCGGAGTCACAATGTCGTTTCCTACACCTGCCCCTGAACCCAGGCAGGAAGTTTCCAGTCCAGAGCATAGGGACGAGGCTGTATAGACCATGGAGGAAGTCGTGGAGAAAGATGATGAAGTGTTGCGATCTCCTACACTTGCAGTAGAAACTACCCAGCTTCCAGCTACACCGAGAACACTTCGTGATGAAGAAGATCGATTAATGATCGATACTCTGAATGATTGCGACTTCGGCCTGCATGACGATGTAGATCCAATTGCCGCAAGTGACAGTGAGGAAGCACCAGAATAAAGTGTAAGTGATGAAGATACATCAACAGAGGTTGTTGAAGATACTCTAAATCCAGAAGAGGATGCTAATGTACATGTATCCCCCGAAGCTGTTGATGACACGCTGAATCCTGAAGAGGATGTTGATGTGCATGTGTCCCTCGAGAAGAATGCAGTTGAAAAAATAGCACCTGAGAAAATTACTACTGCTAATCCCAAAGGTATTGAATGATATTATCAATTTTCTTTTATAGATCAAGTGACTGACATTTTGACTTCTATTCATGCAGAAGCTGAATCTTCTCCGATTCCTCCAGTGTGCACTGATATAGTGCCTGTAACGGCGATAGCTAGCAGCAGCCGACATTTGTCAGGCGGCTCCGAAGCAGGTAGTAGCCAAGCAGTAATGTCTGAAGCTACTTCTGCGAAGTTGCAACCCGTATCAGCAGATGACAAACTTGTCAACGGACCCAGCAATGGTAAGATTGCCTTTGTTATTGATCCATCTTGATAGTTGCTAAATGATAGCAAACTGATGGTGTTTGTTTTGATTTCGCAGAGGAACATCTGGGAGGAGCAGCCAGCTCTACCATGGCTCCTTTGTCCAGAGAGACCTCCACTCACGTGCAAGAAGCTGAACGTCCATCTGTACAGGCACCTGCTGCTTCCACGTCCATGGGAGTAGCTGCTACACTGGCTGCCATAGCTACCAACAAATTCATAATTGGTTCATTCACCAACTTCTTCTTCAACTCACTAGGACCTTTAGTAGATAGGGTGATGGGAAGAGAAGATGTTGGTTTCATCACCGTTAGAGGTCCAACCTCTTATCTGATCAGTGCCATACGAAATCAATTTGATGAAGCTCAAGCGGTTTATCTTGAAGACATACTAGATGAGTTGGAGGAATCGATTAAGATCTATAAAGATTTAAATCGGGGGAAGGTGGAGCCCTTGGTGCATGCAGAGTTTGAGAGGATGTCTCAAGAGGCTGTAGTTGCGAAAGTTGATTTCCAGATTATTTTGGACACTTTCACTGCCAAGTCTTCAGAATATAACTCTCAAATAGAGATAATAGCATCTGCTGCTGGAGAGAAGGAAAAGAAAGTTGCTGAGCTAAAAGCAGAATCTGTCCGTCTTCAAGAAGAGTTGAGACTTGTTCAGCTTGCTATGGAAGATGAGGCCACACAACATCAAGCTGCGGTTCAGCAACTGGAAGCTCTGACCCAGGAAAGAAATGAGTATGTCACAACTCATCAAGCTGAAATCTCCCGTCGACTAATAACCTTGCCGATTTTTGATGATAAGTCTGGAATAGAAGAAGCTAGGAGGCGGGTGATGGATTCTCGAGAGGAGCGACTTCAAGCTTTAAAGCAGCAGATGGCTAATTTGATGACTCCACCAGCAGAATAGGAAGACTTCTTTTATCTTCTATTTTGTAACATGTCTTTGTGTAATGCCTTTTGATTTTGATCAATAAAAGGACATTCTCTTTGTGGCTCTATTATTTATTGTATATCTTATTCAGATATAAATAATAGCGATAGAAAATATATTCAGAGGTGCAGGACATGATATATTTCTTTGATTTTAGAAAATAATTATATTCACTATATCTGCTCAGAGGTAATGTGGACATGACAGAATATAATTTGTTAAATATCATTATTTCAGTAGACAACTTAATCAAAGATTATATGACAAGTTGCTGATATAGATGAATGGATGAATGAACGAAATGAATCGTCAAAATGTGTGAACGAAATGAATCGTCAGAATGAACGGATAAACCGTCGAATGTACCTAATGAACGGGCGAACCATCAGATGATGGAATGAACGGGCAAACCGTCGAATGGATGTAATGAACGGGCGAACCGTCAGATGAACGAAATGAACGGGTGAACCGTCGGATGGATGGAATGAACGGATAAACCGTCGGATGACTGAAATAAACGGATAAACCGTCAGTTGAAGTGTAATAAACAGGTAGACCGTCAGATGAAATGTAATGAACGGGTGAATCGTCGGATGGATGTAATAAACGGGTGAACCGTCGGATGAATGTAATGAACGGATGAACCGTCGGATGGATGAAATAAACGGATAAACCGTCGAATAAAGTGTAATGAATAGGTAAACCGTCAGATGAAATATAATGAATGGGTAAACCGTCGGATGGATGTAATGAACGGGTGAACTGTCGGATGAATGTAAAGAATGGATGAACCATCGGATGGATGAAATGAACGGATAAACCGTCGAATGAATGTAATGAAAGGGTGAACCGTCGCTTCGTTGTTTCACGAATCTCTATCTATAAATAGAATTGAAATTTAGATGGAATGATCACTTTCATTTTTCAACATAAAGATGTCGTCTGGAGATGCATCCAAGAAGGCTGAGATCGCCCCGAAGGTCGAAGAACTCCCGGAGGAACTTCCAGGCAAACCGACCAAGCCAAAGCAGACGAAAGCAGGAGAAGGTTCGTCTGTAGCCCAGCCACCGCGGGATATCCTGGACTTCCTGCTTGAACCAGGGAAGACTGAAGAAGAAGAGACGATGAGGATGGCTGCTTGCAAGTTTCTGGTGGGTTCGAGCAAGGATGTTCTCGGCTCTTTTGCTGTTATGTTTTTGAAAATGACGGTAGTGGTCCTCGTCCTGTCTTCAAGAAGGACGATAGTGATTCACGTCCTTGATATCATGTAACAACGTTTATGATGAAATAAAAATCAAACTTTATTGATGAACTGTCTGATCATATTTACATAAAATCCCTGTTACATTTATACATAATATTTCTTAAAGAATTTGCCATTGATAGGCATCATAGCAACTCGACCATCCAGCTCTGAAAGTTGATAGGCTCTATTTGAAAAGACTTTGCTTACAACGTAAGGCCCTGCCCACTTTGCGTCGAATTTGCCCTTGCTCATGTGAGTCATAGTCATCGGACGTCTGACTGTTAGAACGAGCTCTCCTTTCTGAAAGGCAATGACTTTAACTTTGCGGTTGAAAGTCTTCGAGATGCAGGCTTGGTATAACTCAATATGCTGTTGAGGCAATGGCCGCTTTTCGTCGAGCGAATCCAGTTCTTGAAGTCAAAGATGATCGTTATTCTCTGTAGTGAGCTCGTTGGCGATAGTAATCCTCAAAGACGGAATTTGAAGTTCCAGAGGTAGAACTACTTCACAGCCGTACACCAAAGAGAAAGGTGTACAGCCTGTGGGGTTGCGGACTGTAGTACGGTAGGCCCAAAGACATTCGCCAAGCTTTTCACTCCAGTTCCGTTTGTTAGTAGACACAAACTTCTTAAGGAGCTTGATGATAGTTTTGTTGAAGGCTTTAGCTAAACCATTAGCGGCAGGATTGTAAGCTGTAGAAGCGACATTGTCAATCCGATGATCATCACAGAACCTTGTGAACTTTTAACTGATGAACTGTGGTCCATTGTCATGAATGATCCTTCGAGGTACACCAAACCTATAGATGACATGGTGTTTAACGAAGTTGATGACGCTACTAGTCTTGACTTCAGCCAGAGGTATAGCTTCAGTCCATTTGGAGAAGTAGTCGGTTATTGCTAGTATGAACCGATGTCCTCTAGAAGAAGGAGGATTGATGGGACCTATGATATCCATGCCCCAAGCTTCAAAAGGCCAGGAAGCAGTAGTTGGATGAAGGAATTCCGATAGTTGATAGATGAAATCTGCATAGATTTGACAGGCTCGACATTTCTTTGCATATTCGATGGCGTCAGACACCATAGAGGGCCAGTAGTAACCCATTCGTCGAATACGATCCTGTAGCTTAAGACCGGATTGATGGGCTCTGCAGACACCATCATGAGCTTCGCACAATACTTGTTTTGCTTCATCACCAGCAAGACAGCATAAAAGAAGACCTTCATAAGTCCGTCGATAAAGAGTCTTGGTGGTTTGATTGTAGTAGAATCGGAGATACCGTCGGCGAATACTCATAGCTTCCTTGGGGTCTTTAGAAAGTATATCATGAACTACAAAGTCAATGAAAGGAGCTCTCCAATCTTCACTGATAATATTGGCTTCAGTAAGATTACTGAACTCAATATTACGATTGTTTTCGATACAAAACAATTCCCTGTTGGAGACAACCACCACCTGCTGTCTTTTGATAGGGATGGCTAAGACTGCTGCAAGATTGGCTAAAGCATCTGCTTTAGTATTGCAAGCTCGGCGAACATATTCGATAAAGAAGGCTTTGAATGATGTAGCCATGCTGATTGCCGCTTTATGGTAAGGCACTAGATCTTGATGACGAACTTTATAGGTTCCTCTAACCTGGTTAACAACCAGCTTGGAGTCGCCATAGACTTCAAGATATTCGACATCTAGTTGTTTGGCTAATTGAAGGCCAATGAGTAGAGCATTGTACTCTGCTACGTTGTTGGAGCAGGGTTCATCTAGAGAATAGGCTCTTTGGATGGTTGACCCATCTGGAGAAACAAGAAGAACCCCAACTCCTGCGACAATGGCACCATTTGGTCTGCACCGTCAAAGAATAGACGCCAAGTAGAAAATTCTTCAGAGAAATTGTCTGAAGAATGAATCTGAGCAAATGAATCAGAGTAAATGGTCTGCAATATGATCGTGTGATGGTTGACCTTCACAACCAGCGTCTTCTGCGTCTTTTCGATGGACGCAACGTCACATTGAGTTGTCACTTCCTCGTTGGAGGAGAAAGTCGTCCCCAGCAGAGTCGCCATTTTGTTTGCAAAAACAAAAGTGTTCTTTATTTCACAAACTTAGTAAGAAGATTACAATTAAATTCTGGAAAAGTACAACTATAGGAATCCGATCTGAAGACGATCGCTTTATTCCTTGGACGATGTGAAATTTGAAGATGGTAGCCTCTGAAGAAAGCAGCAGCACTTTGGCAAGAACTCCTGATCTCTGATGATGATCAGAAAAATTATTCAAGATCATCAACAGAGATCAGGAGTTCTTGCCAAAGTGCTGCTGCTTTCTTTAGAGGCTACCGTCTTTAAAGTTCACATCGTCCAAGGGATAAAGCGATCGTCTTCAAATCGGATTCCTGTAGTTGTACTTTCCCAGAATTCATTTGTAATCTTCTTACAAAGTTTGTGAAATAAAGAACACTTTTGTTTTTGCAAAAACAAAATGGCGGCTCTGCAAAATGGTTTCAGTAAGATTACTGAATATTGAGGGATATGTTCTTCAAACAGAGGTCTTATGTTTGAGGGATATGTTCTTTGACAACATTCGGAACATGGTTCCGATTCTTCAGATGTTTTGTCCCGTGAGTATATAGAGAAGTACTCACTTCATTGGCATAGGTGTCAGGATTTTTTATCCTGGAAGTTTGCCTCTGATGCAGGTTCATTTTCGGCATTGGCTGCTTGCGTTTTGTCGAAGTTGATGTAGACCGAGGTCTATTGAGATAATCCCGTAGATCAGCAAACTCACCCCCAGGGGTTTCTGTCTGAGACACCCGTAATTTTCTTTGCTTTGAACGGGATATCTGGAGAGTTGGAAGATCTTGAAATTCTGCTACCGGGGTAGACAGAATACCTCTTTGATCAGTACAAGTCCTTTTGGCATGGAGAGAAGAACTCTTGTTTGAAGGAGTTCTTGTACTGATTAGTGCCGAGGCACGTTCAGATTGATCTTCCGAGGTAAAAACCCAAAAAGACTGAGAAAAGACCAAATGACCTTTTTCGTTGTTTTGTGAAGAAGGGTTGGCTAAAAAGTGTTTCCCTCTGTTGTCTTCCGAGTCGTGGAACGAGGAAGTTTGAGAAAAGTCCAACGGGCCTTTTCTTTTGTTCTGAAGAGGAGGAGGAATAGTCAGCAGACTACCTCCAGTAGATTACGCTGGAGCAACAGGGTGTTTAGGAAGAGGAGCAGAGTTTTTCCCCTTGTTGTGAGAAGAAGGGAGATTAGCCAAAGGGCTATCCCTCATGGACTGCGCTGGAACAGTTTGCACAGGAGTTGAAGTGGCAGTAGGCGCATTGGCTTATTGCGCATGAGAAGTTTTGGCAGATCGCCTTTTGGCCACAGATACTGTAGTTTACGCAGCAGGTGTTCTGGTTTCAGAATGTTTGAGTTGCACTCTGGTTGCTGGAGTGGTGGACTGCGCAGGAAGAGTTGCAGCCAACTGCGCCAGGGAAAGAGGAGTCTTGCACTTTGCCAGACTAGCATAGGAAGTGGTTTGTGCACTGGCAAGAGGAGCAGTATACTGCGCATGGGTAGTAGAGGCAACAGACTGCGCAGCAGTCTTGGCAGCAGAGACATTAGACTGCACAACAATCTTGGCAGCAGAGGCAGCAGACTGCGCAGCAGTCTTGGCAGCAGAGATAGTAGACTGTGCAGCAGTCTTGGTAGCAGAGGCAGCAGACTGCACAGCATTCTTGGGGACCCACACTAGGCGAACTTTGCTCGTGGCAGAAGTTATTGCAGTGTGAGGGGTGGTCCTGGAGTTTATCATGGCTTCGTAGGCCATCTGGTTGACCTTCACAACCAGCGTCTTCTGCGTCTTTCCGATAGACGCAATGTCACATTGAGTTGTCACTTCCTCGTCGGAGGAGAAAGTCGTCTCCAGCAGAGTCGCTATTTTGTTTGCAAAAACAAAAGTTGTTCTTTATTTCACAAACTTTGTAAGAAGATTATAATTGAATTCTGGGAAAGTAGAACTATAGGAATCCGATCTGAAGACGATCCTTTATCCCTTGGACGATGTGAACTTTGAAGACGGTAGCCTCTGAAGAAAGCAGCAGCACTTTGGCAAGAACTCCTGATCTCTGATGATGATCTTGAATGATTTTTCTGATCCTTTCTATGAAGGACTTGAAACTCTATTTATAGAGTTCTAGAAATAACTAATTTTTAGTTATTCTGGATTGCGCAGGATGGATTGCGCAGACATTCGACCGCGCAGACATCAAACTGTGCTGGCAGTTACTTGATCATGGGCCAACTGTATGAGATGCGTGGTATTGTTTGATTGAAATGCGCATGATCATGTACAGACGGTTGCCACGTGGTGAGCAATTGATGGCATGAATGCCACATAAAAATGTCAGTTGTCTTGATGGACTGCGCCACTTGAACTGCGCTAGCTTCAAAATGCGCTGGGATTGAACTGCGCTGAAGGGGATCTGGTAGACTGCACTTCGATTGGGCTGGTAGCTTGCGCTGGCAGTACAGCTGTCCTCGAGCGCTGTGCTGCACAAGACACGAACAGTTTCCTCATTCTTCGAACTGTCAGCTGTCAGAAGATCTGATTTTCTGTCAGATAATGATGACATAGCCATGTCAGCTAGCCCGCTTGAATGGATGTGCAGTTCAGCTTGCGCAGTTGAGTTATTACGTAATCTGTCTCCTGCGTAATTCATTTGTAGGGTGTGCAATTTGATTTTCATTGCTTTTCTGATGGGTGCAACTTGATTTTTAGGACCTACACTCCCCAGCAAGATAATAGACCCAACTCTCCAAGGGCTCCAGGGAAAAAGAGAAGAACATCACTGGTTATAAATGAACCAACGACTACAAGAACAACACGTTCTCAGTCAAAACAGATGCTTCTCAGTTCTTCCTCTTAGGAGAAGGAAATCACTCCTTCTTCTATTCAAAAATAAGAGAGAGTTAAAGAAGGAGGAACATCTACCTTTTTGATCAATCCAGAGGACGATCGTACCGGAGCTACTGAAGAGCCGGTCGCATCATCTCACAGAGAGGTCAGGAGGAAGTTGGTAATTACCGAAGAGATACCATCTGAAGAAGGCAATATCAAAATTGTGATATACCCTAATATATCAATTTTTTATCAAAGATGTATATAAACTGATCTCTTTCTTTGCATTTGTTACTTCAGCAGATGTCCAGCCTTCTACTACCACTGCAGAAGCTTCAAGATTAGAGACTATGAGTGTACGTATTCCCATAAATATACTTGCTGCTGTGGGGATAACAGTTCCATCTCCGACTCCTATGAGTCCGGAGGCCTCCTCTCCAAAACAGATTCGCCTCCACAAGATACTCGGAAAGCTCAAGAGTCTACTCATTCTGAGGAGGCGATGATTGAAGCCTTGGCTGATTGTGATTTTGGTGATAGAACATATGATGATGATTGGAATAATATCACTAACGAAAAACAAACTTTAGTGGATGCACCATCATCTCAAGATCTTCCAGCCGATGAAGATCTCTCAACTGCTGAAGATGAGGAGAATGCAGTTATCGACGAAGAATATATCAATCCTCCTGGGATCGATGAACCCGTAACCACTGAGAAACCTGAGACATCTAGAGTGGCAGCAGGATTAGTAATTCAAACTCTAATAACTCTACCACTTCAAACTGAATCAGGAGCAGGCAGTAGTCAAGCTATGTCTACAGAGACCCTGTCGAAGCTTCAGTCAGAGATAGTCAAATCTGTTGAGACTCCTCGTGATGTACCCAGCTCAGGTAAATTTCTAAGCATAATCTATTTGTCGTAGCGCCTTCAACATTATATGTTACTAATATAAATGACATATGTGATTTGCAGAAGAACCTACAGGGACTGTAGCAGGGGAGGGAAGCTCTTCTCACATTAGCGCTCAAGACGAAGTGCCTCCACCTACTAAAACTGTAAAGACTTCAGCGGACGTAGTAGCCACTCCAGGAGCCCTGGCAACTAATAAGTTCATGGTGGCCTCCTTCACAAAAGTTTTCTTTACATCCCTAGAACCTCTAGTTCATAGAGCGATGGAAAGAGAAGATATTCCTTTCAGTACTATCAGAACTCCTTCTACATTCTTGATTGGAGGTATCCGAAGCCAATGAGACAAGGCTCAGTCTACATTTTTGGAACACATTTTGGATGAGCTGGAGAGCTCAATTAAAGCTTATAAAGAGCTAAAAAGAGGAGATATAGAGCAACTAATAAACACAGAATATAAAGCTATGGCCCGAGAAGCAAAAACTAATAAAGCCAATTTTGAGGTATTTTTGTTGGCTTTCACTAGACAATCCTCCGAATTAGATATCTAAATCGCTGATGCAACTGTTTTTGCTGAGAGTCACAATACAAAAGCTGCAAAGAAAGAGAAAAAGGCTGCTAATTTGGGGGCTAAAATTGCCCAGCTTTAAGTAGAACTCCAGACTGTCAAGCAGAGCTTAGAACAAGAAAATCAGTTGCACCAAGCTGTTGTTAATCAAATGGAGGCTTTGAAGCATCAGAAGGATGAATTTGAACGTCTACAAAACAAAGAACTAGTACGTCAAACTACTGCTCTACAACCTTTCGATCCTGAATCCGGAAGAGTTGAAGCCAGGCAGAGAGTGCTAGATTCTCGTGATGAAAGAATTCAAGTTCTGAAGAAGCAAATTACAGAACTTATTACCTATCCTTCAGAGTAGATTGAGCCAAAACTTGTTGGCCCCTTTTTTTTATTACAATGTATCCCTTTTGAAATAGAAATAAAATGAAAAACTTTTTATGTTGTTCCATTACTTGTTGTATATCTTGTTATAGATATAAGTAATAGAATAGAAAATATATTCAGAGGTACTGGACATGATATATTTCTTGATTTTGAAATAACAATATTTATTATATCTGCTCAGAGGTAATATGGACATGGCAGAATATAAAGTTTAGCAATATTGTTATTTCAATAGACAACTTTATCTGAAGTAATAGAGACATGACAAGTTGCTAATGTAAATAATCGAAACTCAGAGGTGTGGGGGACGTGAATTCCTGTTATTTACAATAAAGTAAATAAGAGACAATAAATGCCAAGATTAATAGATAAAATGAATGATAAATCAAAGAAAGTGAATGAATGAACAGTCACTTCGATTTTCGAGGAAGAGACACTGAATGAATGAACAGTTATAAATGAACGAATAGTTGGACTTCTTTTGAAAAGTAAAAGTCGCATCGGTTCTCGAAGCCGACTATCTAATCATTCTGTCTATAAATAGAACAGAACTTTCGTAGATATCAACTTCTTTTCTTTCTGTACAAAATGTCTTCTAAAGCTTTTCTCATACCGAAGATCGAAGGAATGACCGAGACATTTCCTGCTGAGCCTCTGATGCCTCCTCAGAAAGAAATGGGTGAAGGCTCGACAGTTCCTGCACCAGAGCAGGATCTGATTGCCAAGCTGGTGGAGCCTAGGAAGACTGTTGAAGAAGAAAGAGTAAGAGTGGCTGCTTGTGAGTTGTTAGTGTGTTCAGATAATGAGATGTTTGAACTGCTGGCCAATCATGTATTTTATCAGGAAGGATCGGGTCCTCGTCTCCATCCTTAATATTATGTAACTATTTTCTGTTTCTAAATAAAAATAAACTTTTATTTATTTCTCTGAATGAAGAATATTTTTCTTTTATACATAATATTTCTTGAGAAATTTGCCATTGATAGGCATCATAGCAACTCTGCCATCCATATCTGTTAATTGATAGGCTCCATTTGAGAAAATCTTATTTATCACATATGGACCTTCCCATTTTGCCTCGAACTTGCCTTTGCTCATATGAGTCATAGTCATAGGACGTCTGACTGTAAGAACTAGATCGCCTTCCTAAAATGTTCGTACTTTAACTTTGCGATTGAAAGCTTTTAAAATACGGGCTTGATAAAGTTCAATATGTTCTTGAGCCAATAGCCTTTTCTCATCGAGTGCCTCCAATTCTTGAAGTCGGAGACGATCATTATTTTCTGTGGTAAGTTCATTAGCAATGGCAATTCTCAGGGATGGAATTTGAATTTCCAGTGGTAAGACAGCTTCACATCCATATACCAAAGAAAAGGGTGTGCAACCTGTGGGATTACAGACTGTAGTGCGACAAGCCCATAGACATTCTCCAAGTTTCTCACTCTAATTGCATTTGTTAATAGTAACAAACTTTTTAAGGAGTTTGATAATAGTCTTGTTGAATGCTTCAGCTAACCCGTTAGCTGTAGGATTATAAGTCGTAGAAGCAACATTATTGATTCTGTTATCATCACAGAACCTATTAAACTTTTGGCTGACAAATTATGGCCTATTATCATGGATGATTCGACGAGGTACACCAAATATGCATATCACATGATGTTTGATGAAGTTGATAATACTACTAGTCTTTACTTCAGCTAAAGGTATAGCTTCAGCCCATTTAGAGAAATAATCGGTTATAGCCAAGATGAACTGATGCCCTTTAGATGAAGGAGGATTGATAGGACCAATTATATCCATGCCCCAAGCTTCGAAGGGCCTTGAGGCAGCAATCGGGTAAAGAAATTCTGATAGTTGGTGAATAAAATCTGTATGAATCTGACATGCACGGCATTTTCTTGCATAGTCAATAGCATCTGATACTATAGAGGGCCAGTAATAACCCATACGTCGGATATGATCCTGTAATTTAGGACCAGGCTAAAGTGCTCCACAAATGCCATCATGAGCTTCGTGTAATATCTGCTTTGCTTCTTCACCAGCAAGACATCTTAAGAGTAATTCATCTAAAGTCCTTCGAAAGAGAGTTTTAGTGGTATGATTATAATAGAACCGAAGCGATCGGCGACGAATACTTATAGCTTCCTTAGGATCTTCAGGTAATATGTCATAAACTGTAAAGTCGATGAAAGGTGTTCTCCAGTCTTCGCTAATGACATTGACTTCAGTTGAATTACTGAATTCAACGTTATGGTTATGTTCAATACAAAATAGTTCTCTATTGGAGATAACAACCATTTGTTGTCTTTTGACTGGAATTGCCAATACCGTAGCTAGATTAGCCAAGGCATCAGCTTCTGTATTACAGGATCGACGTACATGTTCAATGAAGAACCCTTTAAACGAAGAAGCTATTCTGATGGCTGCTTCATGGTAGGGTACCAGATCTTGATGTCTGACTTCGTATGTACCTCTAACCTGATTAACAATCAGCTTAGAATAACCATATACTTCGAGATATTCAATATCTAATTATTTGGCTATTTGGAGTCCGATGAGCAAAGCATTGTATTCTGCAACATTGTTGGAGCATGATTCATCTAAAGAATAAGCTCTCTAAGTAGCTAATGCATCTGGTAAAACAAGAACAATTCCTACTCCATCGACTTGGGTGTCTCCAGGTCCAATACTAGATGCTCCGTCGATGAACAAACGCCAAGTACGAAATTCTTCTGAGATCATATTTGATTCTAATGTCTCATCTGGAATCTCATCATAGATTTTAGATATTTCAGGAACAGGATGAGCTGCTAAGAAATCTGTGAGTTCTTGGCCTTTTATAGACTTTTGTGGAACATACACCATATCATATTATGCTAATAATATGGCCCATGTAGCAAGCCTGGAATTGAGTGTGCTGGGCTTCTTCATTAAAACCCGAAGAGGATTAACTCGGGAAATAACAAGAATAGTTTGGCCGATAATGTAATGTCTTATCTTTTGAACGACAAACATTAAGGCTAAACATTCCTTCTTTACCAGACTATAACGGTGTTCAGCTCCAATCATTGTCCTACGAAGGTAGTAGATGGTCATCACCTTCATTGTTCTTCTGAGCTAGCAATGCTCATAATGAATGGTCCATTGCCCGGACATACATCAAGAAGGGTATTCCTGAAATCGGTGGCACTAGCACTGGTGGATTCATTAAATACTGCTTTATATCATCAAATGATCGTTGACATTCTTCCGTTCAAATGAAAGATACACCTTTCTACATTAATTGAGTAAATGGTCTGCAACGTCTAGATAAATTCGAAATGAACCTCCTGATGTACGCAAGTCGACCTTGGAATCGTCGTAGCTCTTTTAGATTGCGTGGAGGACGCATCTCTTGAATGGCTTTGTTCTTCTCGGAATCAACGTGTATACCCTTAGAGGAAATGACGAATCCGAGAAATTTGCCACTAGAGACACCCAAGAAAGACATTGTGGGGTTCATTTTGAGTTGATGCTGGCGCATTAGATTGAAAATAGTTCTTAAATCTTGGATATGATCTTCTTTTAAACGACTTTTGACAGCAATATCGTCAACATAGCATTCAACAGTCTTTCGCAGATGATCTCGAAAGATAGTACTTATAGCCCGCTGGTAAGTTGCAAACGCGTTCTTAAGACCGAACGGCATGACTGTATAACAGTATACTCCACAAGGAGTACGGAATGAAATGTGTTTTTCATCTTCAGGATTCATCCGGATTTGATTATATCCAGAAAACCCATCCATGAAGGAGATTCGTTCGAATCCACAAGTATTGTCGATCATAACATCGGTAATTGGAAGAGGGAATTCATCTTTAGTGCAAGCATCATTAAGATCCCGAAAGTCTATGCATACCCAAACCTTTCCAGTCTTCTTCAGAACTGGTACGACGTTGGCTACCCAGTCAGGATGTTGTTCTTCTTTGATAAAACCATAAGCAATAAGCTTTTTGACTTGATCATCAATCGCATCCATCATTTCAGGCTTGAATCATCGTTGCTGTTGTTTGACTGGCTTGGCAATAGGCAAGATGTTAAGTTTATGAGTTGCAACTTGAGGATCTAATCCCGGCATATCTTCATAACTCCAGGCGGAGACATCAATATATTCATGAATGAGGTGAATTAGTTCTTGTTTATCATCTTCTGGGAGATTTTTGCTAATGAAGATCGGTCGTGGCACACCTTTCTCTCCAACATCGATCTGGACTAGTTGATCCTCAGTAGGTTGTTCTCGTTGTTCAAAACGGAGTTCCCACTGAGTGTCCATCTTTTGTGCCCAAGGGTCTACTTCAAGAGCTTCTTCAATATCATCTTCGTCATTGTCTGAGAATTCAGCTGAAACCATATTAGAAGATAATATTACCCGATGGACATGACCAATACTGGTATCAGAATCCCATGAAATAGAATCAGAAGAGTTAGATCGTTCTTCTTCATCGAATTCGGAAGGTTCTGGAGTCGGAAGTGGTGAAGTATAACCTAATCCCCGCTTCGATTTACTATAGTATTGTTGTGATTTTTCTTTTGGAACAGAAATACGAATAGGAGTTCACCTTCCTTTACCACTATTGAGACCAGTTCTGAAATTATAGCCCATTTTACGGATGATTGCCTTAGATTGTGGACTATAACGACGTAAATGTAACCTTCCTTTATCATCCTTATCATCGTTGTCAGGCATGATTTTTTTTCTTCTCTTTTGTCAAAGAGTATAAGAGTTTCGTCTTTCTTTCGAGACGGTACTAAGAAGTATGATTCTTGTATTAAATCTAACGATACCGTATTTAGTAGAGATGATACAACTCCTATTGTAACTTGCTTAAAGCTATTTAGCATATCTAAATAACATTGAGCATAATAAGAAACATCAGTATACTGCAAAGGAGATGCTTTATTAATTTTTACACCATTATTTACAATAAGACCTTTAGCCTTAGTAGGCTTAGTCAAATTGATAATCAAAGGGAGAGAAGAAGAACGAGAAGGAGGAGGGAGCTTCTTACGACGAAGGTCGATTATAAGTGGCTCAGAAGAGGTGAGCTTCCTTTGTTTCTGACTAACACCAGGAGGCTGCTTCTTGTGAGAAGGAAGGTAGATAGTTAATGGTTTGGAAGACTGAGGACAGGAAGTACATCCTTTAACAGGAATCACCAGAGTATCATTCGGTACGCCTTTCTGTTCTTCATCAGTATCCATTGCCAGTACCACCTTCATGAATTCCTCCTTGTACAGACGAGAGTCATTGCAGTACGCTTCAACCCCCTTGAAAGGATTTAGGTCTGCATCTTCTTTCTGGACCTCTCTATTGCCATCCACATATTTAAAACATTGATGGAGAGTAGAAGGTACAATATTGTGTTCGTAGAGGAATAGTCTTCCCAGCAAAGCATTATATGAGCCATGATTATCAATCACATAGAAAGTTACCTTTGTACGAAGATTGCCAATTTGAAGTTTCAGGCGTATCTTCACCAAAGGTTCACTTCTTTCTTGACTGAACCCCAAGATAGTAGTGATAGTTGTAGAAATAGAGAGGCCGATCATGGCGTATCTTCCCCAAGTTTCCTTTTTAAGTCATCCAGCAAAGATTTTAGCATGATACTAAGGGCAGTCCCTGGGTCAATAAGAATGTGAACGACTTTTATGGTGTCCACATATCCCGTGAAATAGAGAGGTCGATCATGACGATTGTCTTCTAAAGCATGCCATCTTGTGTAAAAGTAATATTGGGCATTAATTGAAATACACTATGACAATGTGTGCAGCTGACAGGCTCCTTTTTAGGCTTCTTGAGGAGAGCAAGACAAGCAGCAGCCTGCATCAAAGCTTCACTTAACGTCTCTCAAGTTTCTTTTGAGAGACGTAAGAGCTCGAAGATTGACAATCTTGCTGGAGTGTTGGCCAGTTGAGCCAATATGTCAAAATTATACGGCTTTTCAAGTCCGAGAGATGAGGACTTCTTCAATGCTTTGTCAAAGCGGACATGTTATTTTCCTTTGTCTGCTGATGTTGGTTTGGGAGGAGTTGGTTCCACTACTGGTGAAGATATATATGGTATATTCTCAGCAGGGGAAGATGATGTAGGAGGAACATCAGGAGATGGGGTAGAATTCTCTTGAGTTTTGAGATATTCCCGAAGATAAGGTTTTCCAGATCTGCTGCAGATTAGAATTTCTTTTTCTGTCACCGATTCAAAGGATACCATGTTGTAGCTCTTGGTTTTAGTTTTGGAGTGCTTCTTTTGATTAGAAGAGGAAGGTACTTCAAAATCTACCACCAGATCAGGATGAATCCACATGATTTCCCCTTTGTTAGTGGACAGTGGAACAAGACCTTCATTTAGGGGAGGTGGAAGATTCACGATCTCGAGAGTAGCCCTCGAAATAGGGACAACACTATCGTGTACTAGTTGTGGTAGGAAATCAACAAACTACACAGAGACAACATTGGCTGTCACAGTCTTCTCATCTTGTTGAAGAGTAACTGCTCTAGAGTTGACCATTTCTTGTATTTTGCCTTCGAACACGTAGCATGCTTGAGTTGGATGCACTATGAATCTGTAATAAACATAATATTTAGGGTGATCAGTTTTACCAACTTCTTCTGGCCGTTTTGCCTCTGGCAGTTGAAGCTTATTGCCTTTGATTAAGCAATCGAAAATGCTCATAATATCATCCTCATCAAAAGAATATTCTTCTTTTGGACGAGGCACTTTCTGTGGTGGTGCAGATGGAGTGGGTGCCGTCTGAGCAACATTAACAGCCAATGACTCCTTGCCCTTGAGAATGATGGCCAATATTTTTTTACCCTTACGGTTGTTCTGGCGATTATTACCACCGGGTGTAGAATGTTCATCTTGATTAGGATGATTCATTTGAACTCCTAACTGCTTGAACTTTTCGGTACTAACCTTCGTCGCTTTGGCATTCACAATGAAAGAAGGCCAATCTTAGAATTGTGTGGATCCGGTCTACATGCTGATGATAGGCAGCAAGTTTGATTTGCAAGTGTATATCGTTACAGCAGATGGAGTTCCTAAAGGCATTTTAAGTGCCTCTCGGCAGAATCTTTCAATGAAACTTTATGTGGATTCATTATGCCTTTGTTTAATTTTGAAAAGGGCAGACATCGTCATATCGTTGACTCCCACATAGAATCGTTCCAAGAATATTTGCTTGAAACCAGCAAAAGAAGTTATGCAGCCATCAGGCAAGCTACAATACCAGTCATAAGCTGCACCGGCTAAACAACCGACGAACACTCTGGTAAAGAGAGCATCATTTGGCTGCAATTGGTCAGTCATCACTTCAAAGTGATTGATGTAATGACTTGGAGAAGTGCTGCCATCAAACAGCATAATAGTAGGAAGCTTGTATTTAGGAGGAAATTGAAGTTCCTTCTACTTAGCAGGATAAGGTTATTTTATTCCAAGTCTTTGTAGACCATCCTTCTGTTTGAAGGCCTCAAACTGAGTGCGTAAGAGTTTTACAGCCTCATTAACATCCCCTGATGTTTGGAAATTGGTAGGCTAGTTAGAATTGTTAGAAGGAGCAATAGCGTGGTAATTACCACCCCCAGCACCTGACTGACTGGAAGCAGCTTGGACTAGTACAGAAGCAACCTGAGGAGGAGGTACCCCCAGACTAACATTAACCGGTACCGAAGATGCTATGAGCTCAGGATTTGTAGTAGGATTTATAACCGATGGAACTGAATGTTGGAATACGATTATAGTGTGTATACTTGCGACCATTTCAGCTATAGTCTTCAATTTATCTTCCAGTACAGTAATTCGTTGCTCTCGAATTGCTCTTGACTGGCTGAAGTAGAGGCATCTTGGTCTTCTGTAATGGCATATGATGTCAATTCTCTTGCCATTATTGAAGAGATAGTTTGTTCAAAACTTTCACTATCTGCGTCAAAGTCAGACAAAGAACCTTCTCCCATATGAGTGATGGGGAGATCTTCCTGATTGAAGACATCCTGATCTGAGTACCAATCTTTCGATCTGATATGTTGAAAGACCCCTTCACTGGATTCACGGATTTGTCTCAAGTATTGCTGACTCGGATTACGAGACGCACCACGCCTTGAAGATTTTCTACCCCCAGTGTCTCAAGAAGCCATATTGACAGAAGCATATAATAGTTCGTCATCATCTCCCATCATGGGTTCAGGAGTTGAAGCGTAATTCAGCCGATCGAAGACAGATCGTTTAGCTGATTGGCAACAACATTTGATGACCACCTCATGAAGGCAGTAGCATTCTGACGAATGATCAAGAGGTGAATGAGACATCTCTGTGACCTCCCGCCTTTGTGTAAGACATTTCCGAAGATCAGTCATCACTATAGGACGAGAAGAAGTCAGAGGAACATATTCTTTAATGATATTAGAAATATGCCTCCTGTTCTTCAGGTGCTTAGTTCCGTGAGTGTACAACGAAGTACTTAACTCATTGGCATAAGTCATTGGGTCCTTCTTTTCAAATTTTTGTTTCTGGAAATTGGCCTTCGGTATAGGATTTTTACGTTTCACCGAAGTTGTTAATGATTGACGCCTGTTGAGATAAGCACGTAAATCAGAGAATTCGGCTCCGGGTGCCTCTGTTTGAGATACCGTCAATTTTTTTTGCTTGGATCTTGAGATCTGCAACGTTGGAAGATCTTGAGCAGTCCCCATAGGGGTAGGCAAGATGCCTCTCTGATCAGTATTCTTTCCCCTGGCAGAGATTTAAAAACCTCTGTTTAAGGGAATAGAATCTGATATATCCTCCTCTGAGTCATAGACTAGAGAAGAATGAGAAAAGAACAAAGGGTACTTTTCTTTAATTTGTGAAGGGTTAGCTAAAAAGCGTTTCCCACTGTTTTGTTGTGGAACCACCTTAGACACAGGTTGCGCCATCGTCAGAGGACCGTTCCCTTTGTTTTGTCTAGTTTTGGTACTGGAACATTATTTCTCCAAGTTCAGAACTGGTGAATTGAAGGAAAGAATAGCCAAAAGACTAGTTCCTTTGGGTTGCGCCAGAGCGGCGTGATGAGTAGACTACGCATGAACAACTGAGTGCTTAGGTTGCGCCCTAGACATAGGTTGCACCTTGGCAACAAGGTGGGCTGACTGTGCCTTGGCAGCAGCATGAGTGGGCTGCGCTTTGATAGCAAAGGGAGTAGTGGACTGCACCTAGGCAGCAAGAAGAGTAGACTGCATCTTGGTAGCAGAAAGAGTGGATTGCGCACGGACAATAGAAAGAGTAGATTGCGCACGGGCAGGAGAAGCAGACTGTGCCTGAGCAACAGAGGTAGGTTGCACCTTGGCAGCAGAGGTAGGTTACGCCTGGGCAATAACAACTGTAGAAGACTTAGAAGTCCACACAGTTTTGTTCTTGGTGATAGGTACAGTGTGCTTGTTGTTTTTCTTGTTGATCATATCTTTATAGGCTGTCTGGTTGACTTGAACAACCAGAGTCTTCTGCGTCTTGTCGATTGACGCAGCATCACATTCAGTTGTCACCTTCTTGTCGGAGGAGAAATTTGTCCCCAGCAGAGTCGCCATTTTGTTTGCAAAAACAAAAGTTTGATTACAAACTAAGAAAAGTGTACAAGAGTACAATGATTTCTGGGGAAGTACAACTATAGGAATCTGATCAGAAGACGATCACTTTATCCCTTGGACTATGTGAACTTGAAGACTAGAGCCTTTGGAGAATGCAACAGCAATTATGTAAGAGTTTTTGATCTCTGTATTGTTTCAACAATGAATGGAAACTCTAATTATAAAATTCTAGAAATAACTGTTTTAGTAGTTATTCTGATGTGCGCGAGGCTGGACTGTGCCACTTTGGGGTGCGCCAACCTTATGTTGTGCCAACTTCCATTCAGTTACTCAATCGTGTACTAACTATATTTAGATGCGTAGCATCAAGTGATTGAGATGCACGTAGTCGTATACAGAGTAGTGGACACATTTTAAGAGATTAGTGGCATGTGCGCCACGTCATCCAGCTTTAGAACGTAAGTTGTCTCAACTTCATCAGGTTGCGGGAGCTTCAGTGAACAAGTCAAACTGCGCCTGATTGGGTTGCGCCTAGACGCAAATCAGTGCATAGGCACGTGGCAGCTTTTAAATGTATGAGAAGAAGTTGTTCAGATTGCGTCTAGGTGCAACTCATTGTGTGCAGGACAGCTGTCAAAATTGTCTCGAGCGGCACGCTTTGAAAGATTCGAAGAGATTTTCTTCATTTATTGTGCTGTCAGCTGTCAGTGCTGTCAGGCAATGATGGCTATTAATGTCAGACGCCATGTAGGGTTGGGCGTAATATGATTTGGGTGCAGTCTGTTGTCATGCGCAACCTAATCAGTGGCACAGTTTGATCCTTTAAGATTCAAAACAGTGGCGCAACTTGATTGCTGGATAGTAAAAACATGGTACAACTTAATTTTTAGGCTCTACAATGGGTGCCTATTAAATAACTGTAAATATATACTCTCATTATTAATTATAAAATAAAGTAAATATATATATAGAGTTATATAAGTATATATATATATATATATATATATATATATATATATATATATATATATATATATATATATATATTATTATATATGAAATATATATATACATATATATAAATAAATAAATAAATAATAAATATATATATATATATATATATATATATATATATATATATATATATATAATATATATATATATATATATATATACACGTGTGTATGTAGGTATGTATGTATGTACATATAAAATATATATGTATGTATATATGCTTGGAGGTATGTGCGTACATATATAGGAAGTATATATAGGTATACATGTGTGTATATATATACACAACTATAGAGAAAGGAAAAACAAATAAAAATAAAACAAATAGGCCCAAGCCCAGCCCAGGCCCACAGCCTAGCCATCCAAAATTCCTAAGCCGAAACCGAGAGGAAAACACGCGTATACAAATATACGTATCGATAGAGAGACCGAGAGAGAGAAACGCGAGAACCCAAACCCTAGCGCCGCCCCGACCTCTCTTGGCTCTGGCGTGGCCCTGCCTCCACCGAGCACACCGTCGGAGGGCTGCCGGCCACGGCGAATCAGCCGCACGAAAGAACAGCAATAACAGCAGCAGTAGCAACGTGCGATGCAAGCGCAGCTGCAGCGACAACCACCCCGCACACCCCCGCAACCACCACCACGCGACCCCAGCGGCCCGGCAAACCTCCTTGGCCCACGATGTCGCTGCGCGGACACCGGAGTGGGCCGTGGCGCCAAAAATCGATAGGAAACAGAGCATTGCTCTACCCATATCACAGTCAAGGTACCTCCTTCGAACCCTTGAATCCTTCTTTCTATTCGATAAGAAATCGAACTATCAACTTTGATAGAAAGACAACATGAACCTCTCGATAACCCAGCAAGTAGGTTATAGAAGAGACGAGCCATCGATTCCAAAAATTGATACGAAAAGCGGTAAAAAAAATGTTTCACAACAGTAGATAGAACAGCCCAACAACCCGACTTGGAGGGCTGTTGTTGAACCAACCAGTAGGCGTTCTCAAAAACAAACTAAATACAAACCTAGACAACCTATAGGGCTTCACAGCCCAATTTACAAAAGATGATTTCATCAACTACGTGCCGAGAAATCGGATTCCAAAGATTGGCGAAAAACTATTTTCAAAATATTAAAAACCTAGAAAATTCCTCTGATATGACGTGCGTCCCGCCAAACCAGGTGACGTGGTTGCGAACCGAAAGCATCAAAATGTGCATAATTGCTTCGCGAACGTGTGGGCTTTGACGGAATTCAAATTGTTTGTGTGTGCATGACGAATTTGATGTGTATCCGTTGAAATTTACCGTATCGACCTCTGTGCAAATTTTCCAATTACTTTGTGCACGTTCGTCAGAATGAGACAAAACTTGCGCCAACAGGACCGTATCGTTTTTCTGTTCCTGTATGGCAAGTTAGGTCCCATTCTGAGACAGTTGACCGGAATCGCCGTTTTGTGGGCCCTACGATCCGACTCAACGGGCGATTTTGTGTACGGCCTGCCGAAATCCAACTTTGGACATACGGTTGGGTTCACATCATCAAAATGAATCCGTAGACATGTAGTTTGACGACTTTAGAGACCATTGACTCTGGCACGCTTTTTGGTGCAAAGCGGATCCAACGACGTACACCGTTTTGACCCAAAATTACTATTTTTCTCCTGTGTCCAAAATTGGACTTAAGGATAGGCAATTCTAGCTAATTTGACTATTTTGAGAATGTTGGCAATGTCTATTTCAGCATCAGGTGACTTTTTGTATGTGTTGACTTTAGTGACTCATATTAGTAGTTGTACTATCGGTTTTACCAGCAAGGGACCTCAGGTAAGTGCACTTTCTGATTGCTTTCGATTCATAGTAGTCTTTTCATTTCATGTTTATACATACGTCTTGCTACTTGATGACGCGCTCGTCATACGGATGTAGAAGTATGAAAATTTTAGCAAAATAAAGCCTTATGCGCCCAAGCCAAATGAGGACATATGCGCCCAAGTAAAGTTCCTATGTGTTCAAGTCACCCTGTGAAGCTCATATGCGCCCATCATCCTGTGAAACTATATACGCCCATCATACTGTGAAGCTATATGTGCCCATCATCCTGTGAAGCTCTATGCGTCCAAACCACCCCTGTGAAGGAGGGCGCATAGCCTGAAACAGGACTATGCGCCCAAACCTGACTCAGTCAAAGCCATGATCAAAACGTGCACCGAAGCGCACGATCACGTCAGTCTCCACGAGCAGTCGTGCACCGAAGCATGCGGCCATGTCAACACTACGACCAACCTATGATCTCACAGCCTGCATGCGCCTACACCCTATGCGCCCAATGCAGGGTTATGCGCCCACATGAAAACCAGTGTGCTTCCCTCATATGGGCGCATAGCATCATTCCAGCTCAAGAATGACTATAAAAAGGGATCTCATCCCTCTTCAAAACACAGAACGAAGAGCATTTTCAAGAGCCAAATTGTTGTACTTCTTGCCAGTGAGCCGAGAGTTAGCAATTTTCTTAGGTTTTCTCCTACTTTTGTAATCGAAGTGTCAAAGGAGTAAAGGAGCAACTGTCGCTCGATCTCCATCGTCCCATTCCCTAAAATTCTTTTTTGTACTTGGGGATCCTCAGCACAGGATCGCTCAGACGTACTCGATTTGTGGTGCCTTGCACCAATAAAGAAAAGACAGCGTTTCTTCTTCTTTTTGTGTGTGTCCACAAAAAATGGTGACTCTTCTGGGGACTACCTTTTTCTCTGACGAGAAGGTGGTGACGTAATCCGATACCGACAAAGTGGGGAGCACTCAGAAGATGCTGATCGTAAAATTCGATCAGCAGGCATTCGAAGAGATGCTCTCGAAGGATAGCTCTACTCCCTCAAAATCAGCGAAGCCAAACAAGTCTCGCAGGACTTGGCTTCTGAAGGCTTGCTGCGCATATCCTGCTAGTGTCATAACGGATATGCAACTGGAGGAATCTGTCACATGGGCGAATGACTCTGCCACAGAAGTTCCCCAAATGGAGAAGGCTCACACCGTTTCGGGCTCTACTAGCCCAGTGACTTCTTTCCTGCGCAACCAACAACAGAGTGTTCGACACTCGAGACTTGGCAGAGGAAAACACCACGATGCCAAGAATCGGGGTGTACGACACTCTGGGCAAACTCAGCAAGGCTCACAAACAAAAAAGGTAAAACTGAAAGAAAGCAGCGTTGCTCCACCAAGCATGCGCCCAAGGCCATGCGTCCAAGGGGATGCTTGGGCGCATAACCCCAACCAGAATGCCTTTGTCTTCAACAGACTAGGCATCCAGGGTCATACGTCCAAGGCTATGCGCCCAGGCTCACTGGATCCATACTATGCACCAACATCAAGGAGACTCAGACATGCTGTCAGGAAGCATGCGCCTAAGGCCAGTCTCCAAGGCCTATATGCCCACAGCAAAAAGACAGGCCCCAATGCGTATAGCACGGGACTGTCTTCAAGAACATCACATAACTTAGGTGTGGGGGTTGCCCCTGCACGTGAACTAAGTCTGGATGTGCCAACTCTCCTTACGAACCCGCATGCAAAGCTTTGTGATGCATGCAACATGGGTTGTAAGTCACAACTCCCTTCCGCTGACTTGTACGACATGTTAAATCATAAGCGTAAAGCGAGGGAGGACATAACAATCCATAGTGAACATCTGTGCACCAGATTATTATCAACTGTTGTTGCTCCAAAGTAACAAGAGTGCCTCAGAGAAAGTCCATATTTCAACGGCTGTACTTCTCTGACGATGAGAAGCCGCTATGTGTCTCATCCAACATGGCTTTATGGGGTCCTCCTTATGGAAGCCGCAATCAAAGATGGTGGACCACGAACCCAACTTTCTCTCTCAGTTCCGCGAGAAAAAGAAGACGAAGTCTTCCAACAGATGGCCAACAGGCTGACACATCTGAAGGAGTCTATATGGGCACCCGGTCAAAGGCGAGATTCCGTACAGAAGACGAAGAATCCCAAGCTGGGGGTAGTATCCCCTCAGGGTCTGAAGCAGATGACCCCTATACTGGGGGTAGCCTTCCAGAGGATGATGATCTCTCCGAGTCTGGTGGTGACTATCTACCTCCTCTACCTGAAGACGAGGGACTTGCCCACTCAGAGACAGACAGTATCATCACCAGTTGTATTATTTCCTCTGTTCATCCTCGCATGTTATCTACATACATGGAGGACAGAGAAAGACCTGAAGATGCTAGTGACCAGACCAGCAAACGGCTAGAGGGTCTGGAAACAGCATTCGCCAATATCACTGATATGCTTACCAGTATCATGGCAGTTCAAGCTGCTGGGGCTGTTCCTCCACCTTAACAAAATGTCTCGGCTCACGCTAGTCCGGCACATAGCAATAACCATCCTTCCCTACAAAAGGTGTATTATTCCATTGCGCCTCCCCTAAATCTAGCAAATGTTGGGGGTGGTCCTTCGCCAACGACACTTGACAACCGTTCAACAGCTATTTCCCAACACCTGCTCAATCAACAGGATGCAATTGATTCCCTGGTTGCCCATCTCGACACCATCTTACACAAAGAAGAGATGCAGAAGATGGAGATATCTCAACCTTATCCCCCTGAGTGGGAGAATGCTACTTGCCCTCCTAACTGCAAGCCGCTGATGCTGAATTCATTTGACGGGTTGACTTCTCCTCGTCAACACATGACATACATCAACACATAGATTCTACACATGCCCAGAGACGACTCGTTCTTGTCGAAGCTGTTTATTAGCACCTTGCAGGGGGTAGCTTTCGAATGGTTCTGTAGTCTGCCTGACGGATGTATCAATTCATTCAAAGACTTGGAGAGGTTGTTCCACAACAGGTTTACGAGAGTGGCATGCATGTTAGTATGTCCACCCTCATCGAGACCAAGCAAAGGAGGACCGAGTCTGTCATCTCCTTCATCGAACGCTTCACGCGGCTAGCACTGAAGATGCCCTTAGGCATACCAGACTCAGAACTTATGGATACTTATCGACATAACTTCCTTCCTACGGTGAAATTTTTACTAGAAGAAAAATGATCATTTACGGCACGCAAAACGTGCCGTAAATGATCTTTTACGGCGTACATTTTTGTGCCGTAAAAGGTCATGCCGTAAATGACCCTATTATTTACAACGCACATTCACATCTTTTACAACACGCACGAAATGCTGTAAATGACTAATCTCCATCTTTTACAACACGCATCTGAATGCTGTAAATGATCTTTTACAACATGCATATGAACACTGTAAATGATCCCTCTCAATCTTTTACAACACGCATCTGAACGCTGTAAATGACTGCTCTTCATCTTTTACAACACACATCTGAACGCTGTAAATGATCCCTCTCTATCCTTTTACAACATGTATCTGAATGCTATAAATAATTACTACAAGAATAATGGCTTTTCTTGACGAGGAAAAACCATCAAGAAATGGGTATCTTGACGGTTGCAGATCCGTCAACTAGGCCGGAGTCGATATAATTTAAAATATCGCAAAGATCAAAGAACTATAATATCAATATAATTCAAAACATCGCAAAGATCAAAGAACTATAATACACAATTTTTATATTAACAAATATGTGTTCGTACACCACAAACATCCAACCACAACGAAATAACCAAAGTATACAATTTTTGTACAACATCTTAAACATCTAAAACCTATTTATACAAGTAAATCAAAATACATCTGAACCCGCAGCACATCCCTCCCATCACAGTACAACCTTCATTTTACATGTAGTTCCTGAGAGAACAAAAGAAATCGAGTTAGTCAGTATGTGTGTTTGTATAAACCGATATCAATTCTATCAGAGAAGAATAAGTTTCATTTTTTATCATATATCAACTGTATCAAAGAACAAATAAGTTTCTATGCCTCAATCAGTTGTGTTATATATGCAAGTGATTCACATCAACTTAAAGTTTGTGTTCAAGTGTTAGATTTATGGAACAGATAAGTTTCTCCTATTGAAACTTCAAGATCTATAGTCCCTCTAGAGTAGAGTAACCCTAAATCCCTCAGCAGTCCTCTTAGATTTGTACTTCATGCACTAGTCCAACTAGAAAAGAAATTTCATGTATCTTACAGGTAGGCCAATAATGTTTAATACCCAAGAACCGGGTTGAGCGACTGTTATGTTCCAGTTTGTATCCACTACTTAATATGACATGAGCAGCGAATCTACAGAATATATATTATACCACACACAATTTAAGAGTTGTATAATTTGCACTTTGCAGTAATTTAAACACTATAATTTTGGAGCAAATCTGCAGTAATAACAGATAATTAGCATATCCAACAGAATGCCTGAGAGTAATATGGCAGAATGCCTGAGAGTACCCAAAGAAACAAGACAATAACATTTAAAGAAGGCATAATTAGGCAGCAATATGGCAGAATGCCTGAGAGTAGTAATTTACTTGAAGTGTAAACTAGAAAATCTATTACCTCAATTCACGCTCTTCTGCCTCCGTCAGCTTAACACCTTCAAAGATGTACTCATGGTCAATTATATCATCCCTGTATTTGATAACACATAAGACAGTTTAAGATCAATTATAGAAATAATCATATTATAAGTTCCATTAGAAAGGAATTCTAACAAAATCAAACAATAAATGTAACAAAAGGATAAGTTTATTAGTAGCATCTATACATACCTTATCTCTAGAAGTTTTTGGTCCTTCCTTTTCTGTAGATACACTTGCCTCGAAACTTTTCTGCCACAAAAAATAATGAAAACATGAATCTGAAATCAATTTATTATTATTTTTTATGAAAAACAATCAAAATAGCAGAAAATTATCCGCATGTAAACCAACCCCTTCGTCAAATACGAAAACAAATTGACTAAAGATTAGAAAGCTTATATTGAAAATGTTGCAGTGGAAATGACCCTTAACAGAGTTTAATGGAAGAAAATGATTCAAATAGCCAATCCCAAAAAAAAGAATAAAGTATTTATGGTTGTTGTCTTGTTTATGTATTAATCATTTATCAAAATAGTAATAATCAATTATCTCCCTGTCTGTGCTAGAAATTCTCAAGCTGACCTTTGTTTTCCCTTTTGTGATACCTCTTGCTGCTCAGTTAGAATAGCAAGATTCAGTATACCATTTGTTGACGATCCCTCAAACCATGACAATATTTCAATATTATGCTTCATTAAACCTACTTACAATACTAATGCTTCATTAAAACCAAAAAGTTATCGGCTCTAACCCTGACAATATTTTAGAACATCTTCATTAATCCTAGAAAGTTCTCTATTCTAAATTTTTATTTTATTTAATAGAATTGAAAATATCTAAATGGCTTTTCACACCCTTTCTCAGGACAAGTATTTCTTTACAGTTATATCAATGTTACCACCAAATCAAAGGAACCAAATAAAATCCATGTACCACATCAGCCCACCATAATTTGGAATATATTGACTTGCATTGAAAAGCTTGAATTTACTCTTAAACACAAAGGATTAGAGCTTTGCTACAAATAAAAGAAAATCGATCAGAAATGAAGTTTAGAATAACAAACCTTAGACTAGAGGTATCATCCTCCTTAAGCGCTTTTGATCTCTGAATCATCTCCTCTATATACAAAAACAAATAGAATAAGGGTAATTACCTCAGAAAGGAGCAATCAATACAAATGCACATGCAATACCTTCGTCCTTCTTTGATAACTTTGGCTCGGTTAACTGTAAGAACCAAACATGTGAGGCCATAAGTAATTTAAACAGTAGTCCAATTGAAAAAAAAGGAAATATTCAAATCATAGCATGTATAGTAAATAGTACAAACATGAGCAGAAGTTGATTTAGGGAATACAAGGTTCATCGCAAAAAATGTCACAATAATCTAACATGTCCCATCATATCAAAACTAGCCTACTAAAGAAAAGCATGGGATACCACTTAGCCTTTTCTTGTGATGATATCTCATAATTGAAGATGAAATAACATTAGAGGAAGCATGCGACCGTCATGAACAGAAGAGAGACAATAATAAGGGTTAAGATTGTTATCCATTTCAAAAGAGATGATCTTCAAACAAATGCAGAAAACCAAATAAGAAATTCCAATTACAATGAGAGACTATTTTCATTTCTGAATAACTGTTAATGACGAATTCATCATTCCCAGAAATGAATTGCAACACTTACTTTGTGATTGAGATATACCTTAACGTCATATATGCATACATAAGCCAGGGGTATACAATTCTGGATCAAGTTCAGCGTTCGTAGATTGGACATTCAAGACTTTAGAATCTTAAGTTCCAGGATAACAATTGAATGGGGGAAGTAATATAAACTGTGAACAAAATAAAATGAAGGCAACAAATTCTTGCAGCTACTAATAGAAATACATTGACAACGAAAAAATTTAGTAGAACAAGATCAATCTCAAAGAAAACGAAGAAAAAAAAAGATAAATAGTATAATCTATCTAAGAAGGGAGAATCTGAAAGTATTCTGCATCTTAGCAGGAGAATACATGCTCTAGGCCACAAATGTGATTGCATGAAAACAAAGAAATTTCCCAACGTTTTATTTAGCAGGACAATAATTAAACATAGCTGAAAGTCTTTACAATTCAGCTATCATGGCATATAAAATCCAGAAAACTTCTCTACGAAATTAATTGATTGCGTTACATTGATTTTGAGCCCTAAAGGACAATTGATTGATTTCAAAAAATAAGAAAAAGGCTGATATGTTTACCAAGCGTGAAACATATGATGCAAGTTCTCCGTCCTTTTGACGTAATGCTACTTAAAAAGCACTTGATGTCATGCTCTTCAGGAAATAAGGGGACATGGTTGTCTCCCCAGAATTTTTAGATCTTCTTTCAGAGAAGAAATTGTCTGATTAATTTAGAGAAGCTTGCACGACAAAGCTTTCCTCCATGCTATCCATACTAGCAGCACTGGAAAGTTTCCAAATAGGGGCATTCCCTGCCAGGAACAAGATAATAAGAGAAAATAAAATATACTGATAGGATCTAGCTAAGCAGTTTACCATAATCTTGACTGGTGCCAAAAGAAGTTTGACGTGAAGCACTTTTTTCCAATTCTGATCTGGCTGTCCTTTCCACTTCCTATAGACAGAATTCAGGATATGCTAATTTCTTGACGTAGGATAGGCTTCATAAGCCAAAGCGTATTGTGGTGAAACCTAGGTTATCCAACATAGTATAGAAAAAGAAAAGAAAAAACAAATGGATTTGTCCAACACAATACCCTTTGTTTCAATCTTCTTGCACCAACTCACAGAACAACAAGAAACTAATAATATTTTATAAATAAATTAAGTAATTTGATTGTTGTGTCAAGTAAAAAAATTATAAGGCAAAAACTCATAATTAGGAAGATGACTTCATAACATATTACTTCAGTTTTACCATTCAGTATAAATAAATTAAGTAAGTTAATTTTTTTTTGTACATTTCTCTATTTTATTTTAATTTTTCTCTTTTAACTTGATAAAAAAAGGCCGTAGCAGCCAGTATTCTGGTATAGGCAAAACAATATGATAAGTTGATATGTATCAGAATTAGCCGGTACTGTGAACCTTGTTTTAAAGATGTATCTTCGACATAAAATAAGGATAATCCGATCCAAATTAGAAGCCGCATCCAATTTTTAATAGGTAACACTATCAGAACCATATCAATTTTTAATAGGTAACACTATCAAATTAGAAGATGTATCTTAGGCAATCTATTAATTAGTTGTATTCTCGATAAGAATGATTTTCTGAAGTGCCTTTGAACTAATCTCAACCGCGTGTATCGACAAGTATTCGTATAAGAAAACTATATAGATATAAAATGATAAATAATACCAACAAGACAAGGGAGTATGAGATTTCCGCACATTACCTGATCATTTGTTGTTCTCCACTTATTTGTACAATATGACAGGAGAAAACTCATCAGATGGAAGAATTCCATTTTTATGTCTGTCCTAGCCTGTAAAAAAATGCAGATAGCAGAAGAATTATGTGGACATAAGATCAAAAAGGTCTATCATCAGCTACAACTATTAGCATTAACTTATTCTGACAAGTTTGAATCGCCGAGACCAATAACCAAGAAATACACAACCTATATTATGAAGAGAAAACATTTACCAGCATTTTCTGAAGAATGACAATATCTAAGAGAGACAAATTGTTTAAAACTTTCAACACAGCAGTAGCCACTTCTTCAAAATTTGATGGAAGAATATAGGAGGCCTGAAATTAAATTTGATTAAAGCATCCAAGTCTTCCATGCAAATATCAGAAGTAGCAAAACTTATAACTGTAATATAGCTACGACTATGATGAAAAACGCAAAAAGATGATGCTAAAAAGTAGTTAGAATTGAAGTAAACGTCACAATTATATTTGCTTCTGTACTTTTGTCTTGCAAGTAATGTACCACAAAATGCTTGCCAGGGGAAGACAAATGCAATTCATAAGTGCAGAACAGCTATACTTATGGTGGATGCCAAACAAGGATGATTGTCCAAAAAGAGAGTGAATCACAAAATCAAGGTGACAAGCTTACATATAAAGCCCAATATATATAGGTCAGGTTAAGAATGTAACAAATTTTAATCTACTCAAGTAATTGGACAAATACCTTGTGTGTAAAGCCTATTGTGCCTATCACGTCCTGAACCCGCACCACCCCGATAAAATGTTCCTGTGCCTGTCCCCGCCATTGAATACCCACCACCACCACCACGTTCTGTGCCACCACTGCGCTAATAAAAACACAAATGTTGATACACAAAAAAAGTGAGAATAAAGATCCAAATTTTCTTTCAAATGAAAAAATATATATCTTAAACAAGAGAAACTATGAGTGCTTAACCAAGCAACACCAGAAAATAGCTAGCTACAATAGTTTAACCAAGCAACACCAAAAAAAGGTGCTTAACGAAGCAACAACTTGAGCTATACCTTGTTAGCTGCCTGCTAGTCCGAGATACGTTGATGCTATTAGCATATCTATATATTTATAAAACGAGAAAGAAAATAAACACACTTGTGACAAAAATATTCTTCAGAAAGACGAGAACTACTCTTTAAAGTTCTTATTTTGGCTCATCTGAAATAACAAGAAGTGATCTTTAAAAACTCTATCGATGCATCAAAGCTGTAAAAAAAAAAAGCAACAGTCAGTCTGGTGAATTAGAATCCTACTCCATGGAAAGCAAACATGGTTGAGCCATGTAATCCACATGGAGATTGACACTGACATGCATTTTTACTAGCTCTTAGCAATAAGATGTAAATAAAGAAAAAAATAACTCATCTAATCTACCTAGTCAAATACAACAAAGAACTTGAACATGTCCCTACACCTAATAGAGCACTTAATTATAGCACGAACAACAATCTTTCGCTCATTAGAGCAGGTATTTTCACAAACAGATAGGACCCAGAGTGAACATTAATAATCTAGGAAGCACAAACATGCCAAAAATTGATTCTGAGTCTAAATTAGCAGTGTCAAATTAGATGCCCTGTCTTGCAAATGTCTTTGTGCAATATACCGTGGAATGGAAATAATATATATGTACAGAAATATATAAAAGCTTCTACATGACATATTGTGGTATTTACATAAATGGTTCAAAACATCCTGAAACAGACAGCCATCAACTGATGTGTATTTACATTCTGAGTCTGAAACATATTATGGTGAAGGATTGATTTCGACCTCTTTCTGTATCAAAACATTCCCGAGTCGGAAACATATTGTGGTATTTACATAATAATCTAGGAAGCACAAACATAGGCTTGATGATACCACTGATGTCGTGAAGGATAGATATCGGCCTCTTCCTGTTCGGTATGAGGTGAAGGTAACTCAAACCATTCTGAAACAGACATCAACTTTAGGTCATTCTCCTACTCTCAAGTAAGGATTCAAACATAAGGGCACAAACATGACAAAATTTTAAGAATAACCAATCAAAATGTATTCTACACAATAACCAAAATTCGCCAAAAGCGTCCCCCCAAACCCTAACCTATTCTACACAATAACTAAAATTTCCACAAATCCCTCCAAACCCTAACCTAACTGAAATCGACCCAAAGGAAGGATCGACCTCGAGACGGATTCAAAGAGATAAAAGAGAGAATACCCGCTGTCTTCTTGATTCTTCCTTCGCGAAGCACAGGCGGAAGCACAAGGGAAAGCACAGTACGCGACTGCAGCTGCTACAATCTTGAGGCAGAAACACGAGGGCTCCCCTAAGTGTTGTCGGGTCGCCGTCAGGTCGTCGGGGGAAGACGGGCCGAACAAGCGTTCGTGTGGGAGGACTTCGAAGAAGAGATGAAGATGATGAGGCGGAGGGGGGAGGGGGGGTTATGTTGGTGAAGGGGGAAAGTTCTGGATCATGAAAAATGAAAAGGGGAATGAAAAAATTAGAAATAAAAACCTTCGAGGGAAATGTGAAAATTTAATGGGTAGAAAGTTTATGAGGGAGAAAAACTAAAAAAATATCTTTCACAACATGCTAAAGCGCGCCGTAAAAGAGTCTTCTTTCACAACGTACAAACTTGTATGCCGTAAATGAGACTTCAACCACAACGCGCAAACATACATGCCGTAAATGAGTCTTCAACCACAACACGAAAATTTGTATGCCGTAAATGAGACTTCAACCACAACGCGCAAAAATGCATGTCGTAAATACGTTTACAATTACGACGTGCATGTCAAACACGCTGTAAAAAAGACAAAAATTAACTCTTTTACGGCGCACAAATTTGCACGCTGTAAAAGAGTGTTATTTACAATGCGCATCAACTGTACGCCGTAAATTGTACGCCGTAAATGCTACATTTTCTTGTAGTGTTTAACTGGATATACATAAGTATGATACATGGCCCGCTTTCATTGGGGCCGCTGATGCTGCTAAAAACGACGTTCCTAACCTGGAACTACTGGGGTTAAAGACACCCAAATCCGAAGGCAAGGGCAAACATCCTCAAACTATCCCTGTCTGCAGGGGTAATGGGAAATAAGTCTTGAAGGTCGACACATCCAAAGGAGCTTCCAATTCTCAGGGTGCCTCTGACAAGCCTAAGGAGACCTTCTCCTTTGATGTAGACGATGTCATTACCATCTTTCATACATTGACAAAGGGTAATAAACTGACAGTACCTCCACCACGACGTCCTGCGGAGGTGAACCAGCTCAACGATCCCAAGTACTGTCTCTATCATCAGTACGTACATCATTCCACCAAGGACTGCATCGTCCTGAAGAAGAAGATACAATAGCTTATCGACAGCCAAGTGATCAATCTCGAAGCTGAAGACAAGGTTGTATCTTCTAACATTATCTCCCTTCAGTTTGGTGAGTTTCCTCCTACAGAAGTCCCAGACGGCGTGGTCCCGATTTCCAAGACAATAATAGAAGTCGCCAACCTACCGCCAGCTCGCAACTCAACCTTAGTGCCACTCACAACTAAACATGGTAAGATCATGTGGGTCCATCCGGACCTTGTGCAAGAAGTGACGCAGGGGGTGGTACCTCCTAAAGCAAAAAAGGGCAAGAAATACAAGTCATGCCATATGGTATTCTCTCCCATCTACGAGGTTCTATCTGGCGAGACGCGATCGGAGAAGACTTATCTTCGGACATACGACCTTGCACAAAAAGAAGCAGTACCTCCTCAACCTCCTGCTGCCCCCACGATCTCAAAAGTCGGCCCGTCTAAGCCTTCAACTTCGGACAAAGCCAAGCAGAAGGAGATGCGGTTTGACAAGTCTCTGAAGGCGCCAACTCTCGAAGGTATGGATCGGCCCTACAACTTTGACATACTGGCACAGCTAGCCAATACACCTGCCAGGTTGTCTCTGTTCGATCTGTTGCGACTCTCCAAAGAAACGCGAAAGGCCTTAAGTGAGGCATTACTACATGCTGACTCTTACCTCACCGAAGTCAAAGCCCCTGCTAAAGATATTGTCTCCTGTCCTCACTGCCATAGTACTATAGAAGTGGTGCCCAACATCACCTTTTTATAGGAGGACATGTTACTCAAAAACAATCGTCATGATAGATCCCTGTACTATACAGAGTATATCGGGGCAATCAAGGTGGACCGCATGCACATCGATCCCGGATCCTCCCTCAACATCATCCCTAGTAGTTTGCTTCAAATTCTGGGGATCCCTCTGCACAAGCTATCAGCAACCAACACAACTATCATGGCTTTCAATGCTGGTTGAAGCCACCCGCTAGGCAAAATCCGTCTCAAGTGCCAGATCGATGATCTCCGAACGGAGGTTTCCTACTACGTGATCGATGCCAATGTACCCTACAACGTCTTGTTGGGACATCCATGGATACACGAGAAAATGATCGTTTCTTCCATACTTCACCAGTGCTTCACGTACGTCATCATAAAGATGGAGTTTGACGATGTCGATCCTTTTAAGGGCATCGAGGCTTACTATGGAGATTCGGTACTTTACCAATCTCAGCCACCCAAGAATGACGGCAACGAAGCTGACAATGAAGCTGAAGCAAGTTCATCCTCCAATGATGGTCCCCTGATCATCCGAGTCAAAGGACGTACTACTCCAAAAAGTACTTCGAAGTCTCTCACAATCTGGGTGAAAAAGAAGAACCCTGACAAGGTCAAACCATTGACCATCACTCTCAGCAAAATACCCCGGGAGGAACCTACTGATGCTCGTCCTTCCAATCCTGAAGAATTACCCTACGTGGTGAACTCGGCCAAGACTGTGGCTCCTCTTCTAGATGATGATCCTCTCAATGAGTATATCAATACTCATAATAATGTACCTTCAGCGGATGATGTTATCCCTGAAGAAGATCTTGCGTATTTCTTTAGTAAAGGTTTATCTTTGAATTACTTCGATGTCTATCAATCTGTAAACTACTACCTATATACGATATACGCTCTGGAGCATGGCATAGGACCATACCTCTGTATGCCGGTCATGATGCCTCACTTACGGGAAAAAGATTACCCATAAGATATCTACTACTTCATCGTTCTAGCCAGAAGAAGGTTGAAGAACTAATCATCTTCGGTCGTATAATTGGCGAGAGAAAGTTCGTTCCAGACTCTTCTTCTCCCAAGCACAACACGGAAGCTGACTATGACTCTGGAAAAATGTAACTTTTTTGATATAGTTGGCAGGCCAAAAATATCATCCAGAATATGGGGTATGACATCAAAAGCAACCAGGGGCTAAATTACGGTCGTGGACGTCGGTTGCCAATACGACACTTCGCTCCGCCCGGCAAACCCGAGAACTACTATCAAAGAAACGGTATTGGTTTGGATTATGTCACTCCTCCAATAACTCCCAAAAGATCAGATGATGAAGCAGATAGTTGTTCTCATTCTTCTGACTCCTCCATCTGGGACTCAGACTCCAGCAATGGCGACATGTTCAAAGTAACTTTGTCCGTCAACATAGTTTTCGTTGACCAAATTGCAGACGATGTCCAATTGATCGAGCTCGAACAATGGGCTCAAAAGATGGACACTAGGTGGGAGCTGCGCTTCGAACAACATGAACCACCTAGCGAAGACAAAGTCAACCAAGTCAATTTAGAAGATGAATCAACCTTTAAACCAATCTTCATCAGCAAAAGTCTATCTGACGAAGAACGCCAACACTACAAAAATTTGTCAGATTAGCGACGTTACAAAATGTCGCTAAACTCGATGACAACGTCGCTAAGTGAATTTAGCGACATTTTGGGCGACGTTTTGGAAACGACGAAAAAAAACGTGTCACTAAACGAGAAAATATCGCAAAACGTCGTTAGGGCGACGTTATTTGGCGACGTTATTAACGTCGCTAACTAGCGACGCTATTGGCGATGTTTTATCGTTGACGCTAATTAGCGACGTATAAGGCGACGTTATTGTGTGGTCGCCATTTAGCGACACTGTTGCGACGTTTTGGCGACGACGAGCTGACATCAGATTATGGTGCCACGTGTTGCCACGTCAGCATTTAACGACATTTTTAGCGACATTTATTAACGCCGCCAAACTTTAGCGACGAATAAAAACATCGCTAAGTTAAAAAATGTAAAAAAATAGGTTCCAGAATGCAAATGGAGCTGGAGCTTGAGCCAAAATACAGAATACAGAATACAAAATGCAAAATACAGAATCTAATCCCTGGGTTCGTCGACCTACTCGGTGGAACACTCAACACCGGCACGCACAATACATTCTAGAATATGTAAAAAATATAAAGAAAAAATACTATTCGCAACGAACAAAGTCAATATATAATATCCTCAACGAATAAAGTCAATATCCTCAAATACGTACAAAGTCAATATCCACAACGAACAAAGTAAATATCCCCAAATACGTACAGAGTAAAAAATATAGTATAAACTGAAAATGAAAAACCAAAACTACTGATCGTCTGGAGCTGGAGCTGGACCCGGTGATGGAGGAGGAGCGCTACCAGATGACTGTCGTCGCAACGTCAGGATCGTCTGATACTCCTCCGGTGACAACAGGTGGATGAGCATGTCCTTCCGTGCACCGCCGGATATAGATGATGCTTCCGGCGTACCAGCAGACGGTTGCTCCGCTGCCATCTCCTGGAAATGCTGTATCTGCTTGACCAATCGCTGCATAGCCTCCTGCATAGCGCGGATCATATGTTGCAGCACCTCCGTAGTCTCCTCCTGCCTCTAAAAGCGTGAGATGAGCGCAGAATCATCTTTATGTGGTACCCCCATCCTCTACAGCATCTCGTCACGCAGAGCTGCGATCTGCGCCAGGACGTCACTCAGCTGCTGGCGGAGCGACTTAGTATGTGCGGGGCCGGGCACACTAGTGGCGGTCGCAGAGGCCTGTGACACAATGAAGGCACCATAGGAGCCCGTACCATAGTACGTTCCCCTATGCATGCCACCAACGGCCCTCATCCACAGCTCGTCATCTGACTGAGCTACGGCGGCCGGGGGCTGCTGGAAAGTACTAGCACCACCTCCCTCTGACCGTATCGGCCCGGCCTCCCTAAGCCTCAAAAACTCGGCCTAGAAATAACATCTATATGAATTCTCACGTGGTCGCTAAAAATTAATACTAATGCACTAGCATTAAGTAAAACTTCTAAAACTTGGCCTAGAAATAACATCTATATGAATTTTCTATGTAACTAAAAATTAATATCAATGAACTAGCATTAAGTAAAACTTACGTAGGTGTTCCGGGCCTTGTCGTCTACGAACTGCTCCCCCTTTCTGTGCGTGGCGAGGAACAAGATCACCATATTCGGGTCTTCTCTCAATTCAACCTGTTACGAAATTATTATATGATTTGTCAGTTAAGTTGAAAGAAATATATTACTATAAAGTATTAATTATGGGTATACGGCGAGATACGTGCCATATGGGTGAAGAAATCCATGATGGACCATGATCCACCACACCACTACGATCCCGCCTGTCGCACTCTTTTAGACTTCACGGACTTCTCCTTGTAGGCTTCCTCCTCGAATCTCGTCTTCATTACCGCCCAGTCGGAGGCAGAGATCCAACCCTGAATAGGCTCTCCCGGCGGTCGCGATCCTTTTGGTCGATGATCGCATCCCTAATGAGCTTGCTGGCCATGCTGGAAAATATAGCCTCAACAGCAACGGCGCGGTGGGGATGGAAGAAGTAAGTTCGCTGAAAAAATCATAGAAGTACATAAGTTATAACATAACTTACTAAATGTTAAAAGGAAATAAACTTTTACGTACCGAAAAGTGCTCAAACCAGAAGGCCTTCCTGTCGGCCGGAACATCCCTCCAGTTGATCAAGGGCCCCCGTAGTTCTGTCGCAGGAATGTACCCAGCGATCGGCGTACGGAGGAGGGATGATACCTTTAAAATGGAAATTAAAATTTATTAAACAAGTTTATAATAAATTTAAACTAATTAAATGCAACAATTTTACTTACCGCTTGGTCCGAGTACAGGCCCAAATCTCCAACCTCAGATCCCCCTCCGGGCGACACGAAGGATCTGTCTCAAATGGGAGCTGTACTATGCCCCACCCCCTGCCCCACCCCCTGCCCTCTGCCCCTGCCCGTAGCCTGCCCCTCGCCCTCGGCCTCGCCCTCGCTCTCGACGTGGGCTACGCCATCGCCCTCGACCTCGGCGTGGGCCTATCCATCGCCCTCGACCTCGACGTGGGCCTCGGCCTCGGCCTGCTCCTCAATAGTAGGGTCGACCTCTGGAATACTCAACGGTACTGGCTGCATAGATGAAGAACGCCCTAGCCTCGAACTGCTAGAGCCGGGTATGGAGACACTATCGGCGACTAGACCGCTAGTGTATACTGGAGTGCGGGGGGATGAGGAGTCGATAGGAGTGGTAGATGGAGACTATAGGACTCGTCGACTTCCACCAGCACCGGAACCAAATGATCCTACGTCGAGCCATATCTGAAAAATACAGAGAGTATACCATACTACATCTTAAAAAATAAAAGTATAACATACTACAGCCAGGGAACGTCGCTAAGTAAACCATACTAGATCTGAAAAAACAAAATTAAATCATACTACATCTGAAAATATCGCTTATTAATGTCGCTAAAACAAAAGTAAACCATACTACATCTGAAAAAACAAAAGTAAACCATACTACATCTGAAAAAACAAAAGTAACCATACTACATCTGAAAATTAAACATATTCAATCCTCTTCTGAAAATTCATCTTGTTCGATTCCTCTTCCTCTTCCTCTTCCTCTTCCTCTTCCTCTTCCTCTTAACTTCTATCAACTTCCTCTTCCTCTTCTGATACTTCTACCACTTCTAATTAATGAAACATGTTATGAGGAACTTCCGTTGAGTCCATATCGACAATATTTGTAATAAGAGGTAGTTCGTCTTCCTGATAAGCTATCTCGTCGACATCGAAGGTATTCCGAACTTAAGTCTTACAGACTGCCTACCAATCTGATCTCCCGGCTCCTCGTTTTGGATAGCTGGTAAAGTAAACTAGCTGAGCCTGGCTTGCTAGAACAAACGGCTCATAAGCTTGATATCGACGGCGATAATTTATGTCAACAAGACCATGTTTGTCAACTCTCCAACCTCGACCCTGGATCGGATCGAACTAGTCACATCTGAACAAGACGATCTTACAATTTCTATAGCATAATTGTATGTCAGTTTCACAATCTCCCATAAGACGCCAAAGAAGTCATTGCCTGGGTCGACGTCTTTGTAGTTTGAAGATTTTATGCACAAATAGCTATTCTTCGTAGAATCCAAATCCAAGAAGTCGTCTCTTATTCGAGCATTTGTTGACTTGAACCTGAAACCATTTACGCAGTAACTTGGCCAGGTCTTCACTTGATAAATTGGCCCCTTGGCTAGAGTTTTATTATACTCATTCTCAAGGATTGCCTCCGGACGATCAACCTAAATACCATATAAACGATGCTAACTTAATTATTATGTGCAAGTATAAATGTACAGAAAAAGTAAATTGTGAAGATATCCGTACATATGCTCTCAACCAAAAAGGAAAATGAAGTCTCATTTGCTGTTCTATTCCTCCTCGGTTGCGTACGAATTGTTGGACGTTATATCATCCTTAAACATGCTGATAAGCAATAAATATAGGTATATTAGTTATATTCAGAAGCAACGAAGCATGCGAAATAATTTTACTTACCCCTCTAGCTTGTCCACTTCTTCCTCGTCGCAGTTGAGCAATACATATAACATTGCAGTGCTAACCTCGTCGTCATTTAGATATCTTTTTTTCATTTTACCAGATGGTTTTCCGTAGGCAGTAAATACTATCAGCTTTGCCTCAATACCAACTTCATAGCCGTCGTCATTTCTGGGAGCCCTTGTTCTGTTTGTAGCAATATGAGGCTAAAAATACATGGAACAGAAGTTTGAAATCTCCTCAAGGACATATATTTCACAAATAGAACCCTCCACTCGTGCCTTATTTTTCACCTTCCTCTTGAGGTGGTTCAACTGTCACTCGAACGGGTACATCCAATGATAACCGACAGGTCCAGCAACAAGATCCTCATGGATAAGATGAATCGGCAAATGCTCCATTGCGTCGAAGAATGGAGGAGGAAAAACTCTCTCAAGTTTGCAAATTATTACCACAATATCCTTCTCTTGCTTCTCTAAATGATCGACGAGCAACTTACAAGAACAAAGATCTCTGAAGAATATGCTAGGCTCTGTTAATGGATCCCAGACTACCGACGGTAATAATTCTCGAAATACAACAGGAATTAGCCTCTCCATGAATAAATGGCAATCGTGGCTCTTCATTCCGGTCAGTTTACACTTCTTTATGTCGACATCATCTTCTTAGATTGGAGACGTATCCGTCCGAAAATTTCAAGTCCTGGATCCATCTACAAAATCTCACTTTGTCCTCCTTGTCCAGCGAGTAGATTGCCTTAGGCCGCAAAAGCTTTCCCTTTCCGTTGTCTATTATGTATAATATAGGGCGTCTACATATTTCGGCTAAGTCCAATCTAGCCTTCTGATTGTCTTTTGTCTTTCCCTTGACATCCATTACAGTATTAATTATGTTATCAAACACATTTTTCTCGATATGCATGACATCAAGGTTATGTCTAATCAGATTTTTGCTCCAATAAGGCAGCTCCCAGAATATACTCCTTTTGGTCCAGTTATGATCTTCACCAAATCTCTCGCAACGGCTGCTCGTTGTAGGATCTTCAATAGCACTTGGAATTTCTTCTACTTGCTCCCATATATCCTCTCTGGACCACATTGGCGGTGGATCGCCCTTCTCCATAGCTCCAGTACGGAATGCAGTTCTGTTCCTACGGTATGGATGGTCTTTCGACAAGAAATGTCGGTGACAATCAAAGAAGCATGACTTTCCTCCGTGTCTCAAACGAAAAGCCTTAGTGCGGTCCATACAATACGGACATAAAAGCCGACCATGAGTGCTCCATCCAGATAACATTCATAAGTCGGAAAAGTCGTTGATTATCCACATTAGTGCTGCCCGCATCTGAAAATTCTATTTTTTTCGAAGTATCATACATGTATGCCCCTGTTCCCTATAGCTGCTTCAGCTCATCTATCAACGGCTGTAAGTACACGTCGATAGTTCCTCTTCGGGTTGTTCGGACCGGAGATGATAATAGTTAAGAACATGTAATGTGTCTTATATACATCCAAGGCGGTAGGTTGTACGGAGTGAGGATTATCGGCCAGCATGAATATTGGGAGCCTGAAAGACCAAATGGGGGTGAAACCATCATAGCAGAGCCCCAACCTTACATTACACGCATCATAAGCGAAATTAGGATATGCTCGATCGAAATGCTTCCACGCTTCTCCATCAGATGGGTGATCCAACACTCCTTCGGTCTGTTGTCGCTTGTGCCAACTCATATTTTCGGCAATCTCTTTCACCATGAACAATCTCTGCAACCGCGACGTCATGGCAAGTAGTGCATTGAAGCAGTCGATCTTCTAGACTTGCCTGCAGCAGTTGGCTTGTAGCGATCAGCACTACAGAATCCGTACACTTCTGCATCCTTGTGATCTTTGTAGTAAAGCATGCATCTATTCTGACAGTAATCGATCTTGTCATATCCCATCCAGAGGGATCTCACCATCCTCTTAGAGCGGTAGAAGTCTTTCGGTAACATGGCACCCTCCGGCAAGATATCGATAATCAACTTGAGCACTCTATTATAGCATTCTTGCGACATATTAAAGTCAGACTTTATGCTCAAGAGCCGAGTGATCACCTCTAACGGTGAATGGTCCTCACAACCAGGGTATAAAAGGAGTCCTTACATTCTCCAGCAACTCCATGAACTTCGTGGCATCGGCATTCGGTGCCTCCTCAGCTGCGTCACGATTTTATGGATCAAAACTAGGCCCCGCAGCGTCGAAGACCATGTTCACTGTACTCGTTGTCGACACCAGTTCAGTTGTGGACATTCATATAAGGCTCCACAAAAGGCTCCACATAAGGCTCCACATAAGGCTCCACATAAGGCTCCGCTTGGAATGCTAAAGGTACAAGCTCTCCGTGTGCGGTCCATTGGTACTAATTCGGAAGGAAACCCTTTGTGTATAAGTGATACGTCACATCCAATTCTGGTTGAAACTTCATGTTCCAACATTTTACACACGGGCACTTAATGTCCATGTCGTCCATGGATTGAGAAAACGCCTTCGCGAATTGGAAGAATTGTTCTACTCCGACGATGTATTCATCTCGCACACCGCACCTGTCATCTCGAATGCGATTGTACATCCACGAACGGTCTAGCAGATACATGGATATAGCCATTTCTCGATATCTGCAAATATGAATAAACTTTAAAACTAAAACGAATATACTACATACTACGGTCGTGACTCGGGACCATTCCTATGAGTCGGGACTATTCCTACTACACACTACATACTAAAACGAATAAACTTCAAAACTAAAACGAATATACTACAAACTAAAACGAATATACTACATACTACAACCGTGACTCGAGACCATTCCCATGAGTATCGGGATCAAGGAAACTACGTGTTACAAATATCGGCACTATCGGCACTATCGTGTTACAAATTAACCAACCAACAAAACTACGTATTAAAAATATCGGCACTATCGGTACGTGGTTTCGAATCGGAGTATCACATTTTTCGATATCGAAAAACAAATAACTATTACTAAATTATCAGATTTTTCGGCACTATCGGTTCCTCTGACCCAGCCCCCCCCCCCCACCCTTCCTCCCTCCTCTCCTACACCACCCCTAACCCTAACCCGAACCCTAACCGTAATCCCTCCCCCACCAGCCCCCCTCCCCTCCCCAGCCCTCCAACCCCTACACCACCCCTAACCCTAACTCGAACCCTATCCCCAACCCTTCCCCCACCATCCCCCTCCCCTCCCAAGCCCCCCCCCCCCCTCACCCTCCAGCCGCCCTCACCCCCTCCCCCCCCCGCCCCTCCCTCCCTAACCCGAACCCTAACCCTCCCCTTCCCCTAGCCCCCCCTCCTCACACCCAGCCGCCCTTACCCCCAACCACCCGCACCCCCCTCCTCACCCCCAACCACCCGTACCCCCCCTGCCCCTCCCCCCGAGCCACCAGCACCCCCCCAACCACCAACAACAAATAGAGAGAGAGAGGGAGTCACGTACCAGAGGAGAGTTGCCGTAGAGAGTGAAGTCGCCAGAGAGAGTGAAGTCGCCGGAGAGAGTGAAAGCGAGAGCGCCGAGGAAGAGAGTGAGAGAGTAAAATGATAGGGGGAAATGAATCGGGGGAAAATTTTAATTTAGTTAGAATTTTGCGACGTTACTATTAATGTCGCTAAATAAGTCGCAATTAGCGACGTTCTAGCTACGTTTCGCGACGACTAGCTGACGTAACTATACGTCGCTGTCACGTCGCTATTTACGTCTCTAGTAGCGACTGTTACCGAAGTTTTATTTATACGTCGCTAATGTACACAATTTAGCAACGTTTTGCTAACGTCGCTAAATTTACGTTGACAATTAAGCAGATATTAGTAGTGTAATCTCTTATATAGTTTATAAGAGACTACATCGACGTCTTTGCATGGAGCTATGAAGACATGCCAGGCCTGGATCCTAAAGTTGCCATGCACCGCCCGAATGTTTCATCTAAAGCTAAGCCAGTGAAGCAGCAACAACGACGATTTCGACCTGATGTTATGGAGGCCATCGAAAATGAAGTCAAGAAGCTCATTGCCAGTAGATTCATTCGCGGAGAACAACACCCTGACTGGGTTTCCAACATCGTTCTAGTCATGAAAAAGAACGATAAAGTTCGAATTTGTATCGATTACTGTGATTTGAACTCTGCATGCCCGAAGGACAAGTTCCCTCTACCAATCACCGACGTAATGATCGACAATACTTGCGGCTTCGAGCGGATGTCCTTCATGGACAGGTTTTCAGGCTACAACTAGATCAAGATGTTCTCCGACGATAAAAAGCACACATCTTTTCAAACACCGTTGGGGGTATACTGCTATACGGTGATGTCCTTCGGATTAAAAAATGCAGGGGCGACATACCAGCGAGCCATGAACACAATTTTTCATGATCATTTACGTAAAATAGTGGAGTGCTACGTAGACGATATCGTAGTTAAAAGTCGTCTCAAAGGCAACCGCCTCCAAGACTTGAGAACGGTGTTCGAACTAATGCGTGCACACCAACTCAAGATGAATCCAACCAAGCCTTTTCTGGGAGTCTCTAGCGGCAAGTTCCTTGGTTTTGTCATCACTTCAAAGGGTATACATCTGGACCCGAAGAAAGTAAAGGCTATCCTCGATATGTATCCTCCAAAAAACCTCAAAGAGCTACGCGGACTACAAGAAAGATTAGCCTACATCAGATGATTCATTTCGAACCTCTCCGGAAGGTGTCAACCATTCACTCAGCTCATGAAGAAAGGCGTATCTTTCGTCTGGACTGAACAATGTCAACGTGCATTCGACGATATCAAGGCGTATCTCACAAGCCCTCCAGTATTGGTAGCTCCAATAATGGAGAAGCCTTTCTTACTATATGTCCGTGCTATGGACCATTCTCTTGGCGCCCTCCTAGCTCAGAAGAATGAAGCGGCCATGAACAGGAAATCTTCTATCTCAGCCGCACAATGGTGGAGGCCGAGCACAGATATACATCTGTGGGGAAGGAATGCCTTGCACTTGTATTTGCCATCCAGAAGACACGCCACTATGTGTCTGGACAGACTATCCACATCATATCTAAAGTCAATCCTCTCAGAATACTCATGACTAAACCGAGTTCTCTCAATTCTCGTTTAGCTACATGGGAAATACTATTGACTCCGTATGATATGCTCTTCGTTTCTCAGAAGGCAGTAAAAGGCCAAGCATTAGCTAATTTTCTGGCAGTTCACCCGGTGCCAGAATCTTCTAAACTCTACGACGAAATCCCCGATGAAGTAGTAGAGTCTAACTACTGCAACTAAAGAAATTCCCATTTGGCGAATGTTCTTTGATGGTGCATCAAGAACATGACCCAAAGGAAATATTATGGCTGGAGTAGGTATCGTGCTCGTGTCACCTGATCATCTGGTTATACATCGTGCATATTCTCTCATGGAACCATGCACCAATAACGTGGCCGAATATAATGCTCTATTATCGTCCTGCAGCTGGCAAAACAACTAGGAGTTGACTATCTAGAAGCATACGGCGATTCCAAGCTAATAGTTAGTCAAGTTCGAGGGGATTATAAAGTTCGTCACGAAGATCTCATCCCCTACCATAGAGCACCAATCGAGTTGGCGTCTACTTTCGCTGGATTTTTATCGAGCACGTACTTCAACTATAGAATATAGAAGAAGATGCTCTAGCCGGTCTCGCTGCTTCCTTGACCGTTCCTACCAACACTCAGCAGTCTATCACAGTGTCTGGTTGAGAGCTATTCTGTGTGAAAGATGCCTTGCATATTCATTACAGTTACACAACAGAAACAAACGTCGATATTAAAGACTGGAGATTCCCTTTCATAGACTACGCTGTCTATGGAATCCTCCTCGAGGACCCGAAGGAAGCAGTGTCTATCCAAAGGCGATCCTTCAGATTTTACTACGATACAGCTACCAAGATGTTGTACTGACGCTCTTATGATGGGCTACTGTTACGATGTTTATCAGACATAGAAGCCAAACATGCACTATGGGATGCTCACGATGGAGTTTGTGGTGCACATCAACCAGGCCCCAAACTACAAGATTGCCTCAAAAGAATGGGTTATTACTGGCCCACAATGATAGCAGATGCTGTTGAATATGCAAAAAAGTGTAGAGCTTGTCAGTTCTACACTGATTTCATTATCAACCTTCGGAGTTTCCACATCCGACGGCAGCATCTTGGCCGTTTGAAGCCTGGGGCATGGACGTCATAGGACCAATTAGTCTGCCATCCTCCAAAGGACATCGGTTCATCCTAGCCATAACCGATTACTTCTCCAAATAGACGAAAGCTATACCGCTCACCGAAGTGAAGGCATCGAACGTGATCAATTTCATCAAACATCACGTCATCTACCGCTTTGGCCTACCTCGCAGGATCATCCATGATAATGGTCCATAGTTCGCAAGCCATATATTTTATTAGTTCTGCGATAGGAATCAAATCCATAATGTAGCCTCTACTGCCGACAATCCAGCAGCTAACAGTCTAGCAGAAGCCTTCAATAAAACCATCATAGAACTTCTCAAGAAGTTCGTGTCTTCAAACAGGCACGATTGGAATGAGAAGCTCGGTGAATGTCTATGGGCCTATCGTACAACGGTCCGGACTCCAACAGACAGTACGACATTCTCTCTGGTTTATGGAAACGAAGCAGTTCTTCACCTAAAAATCTAGATTCCTTCTCTTCGAGTAGCCTTAGCCAGTGAGTTGACTACCGAATAAAGCTACCGTCTGCAACTCCATGAGCTCGAAGCGCTAGACGAAAAACACTTGTTATCTCATCAGCGCATTGAGCTATAGCAAGCACGTCTTTCCAGAGCCTTCAACAAAAGGCTGAAGGAAAGAATCTTCCAAGTCGATGATCTAGTCTTAAAAGTGAGAAGACCAATGGTCATGACGCATAAAACAAAAAGAAAATTCTAGCCTAAATGGGAAGGTCCTTTCATCATAGAATCAGTGTACTCTAATGGTGCATACCGACTAACCAAGCCTGAAGGTGACTTGCTTATGATGCCTATCAACGGCAAGATCCTGAAGAAATACTATGTGTAACCTTTTTTTCATATATTTTTAGTCATGTAAATGTACAATGCGATGTCTATATGATTCAAAAATTATCTGACTATTATCCGTATTTCAAGAGTCTTGAATACGCCCTGGATAATAGGTCCTCTAAAAATTTTCTCAGTGGAATCATTCCCATTTTTTACTCTGTCCAAACTCGGTTTGACGAAAACAAGTCACGTCCATATTAACTCTGAATTATTTTCCGATAATTATTTTTCAGTGAAATGATTATGTTTGCCATGTCCATATAACCTCTAAGCAAAGCATTCATCAAGGATAATCACGTCCTTACTACCTCTGAATTATCTACTCCTACCTAAACGTTATATATCTTTCCATGTCCATATTACCTCTGGTCAGATATAGAACATCCTCTGCTATTACGTCCATATTACCTCTACTAGCAGCTTCGTTCAACTTATTATCTATATTCGAATAACTTAAATATAAAACGGATAATAGGTCCACATCAAAAGTTTTCCAGCGGGATACCCTTTACACAAATGTTGTATTAGGCCCTCTAATACAAGCACCACAGATACCACAAGCAAAGAATTGAGTGAATGTATTCTGTTTATTCAAAATCAGTTAGATTCACAGGACTACATCTCATGAGCAAACTAAAAAGTTCTTCATCTCTTCATCTGGATAAGAAGTAAAGGATTACATTGATGTCCAAAAGAAGCGAACCTTAAAGCTAAAGATAGACAGAAATATCGAGACAAAATATGGACATTTATGGGAACCCACGAATCCTAGTTGTGGTGAGGCATATACCATTCCCTCAAACATTTCGCATATGAAGGATCTATTTGATCGAGGTCCTCAGCCGGGGCAGGAAGGGCAAAACTCCCAGTGCTACTACCCTCAGACTTGTGCTCCTCCTTTACAGCAGTTTCAATCTTGGGAGTAATTCCCTCCCAGATGGGTGCCAGCTCTTCTTTTTCCTCAATTTTTGGTTTCACCTCCTCCTTAACAAACGATGACTCTTGTTTGATGAAAGGAGGCGGCATCTCCTCCTTCATAACGGTCTCAGCCTTCGGCATGGATGCTACAAGAGTCAAAGACAGAAGAGAAAGTCAGACTCGGAAAACTGTAGGAAAAGCTAAGTGCTGAATGTCTCTTATGCGCCCCAAAGGGCCATGCGCCCAAAGGGACATACGCCCAAAGCAAGTGGGCGCATAACACACGAACAGTACGTAGGCGCATAATATGTCATAGCATATAGGCATATAACATGGCAATATGTGGACGCATAGCACACCATAGTGTTGGCGTATGACTTCTGTGGGCGCATAATAATGCTCACAGAAGTATGTTGCCATAGGCGCATGCGCCCAGGTAGAAGAGAAGTCCGAGCGTCGTAAATTAACGCTCGAGACTTTATCTTTTGAAGCATGCCCTCACCCAGAATTGGGTCTTGGACTGCCGAAGACGCTGCCGCGGGAGGAGAGCCACTCGGCGCAGCCCTCTTGCCCTTCATGGATCTCTTGGCAACCTTGGGAGACATGGTTCTCGAAGAAAGAAGATGAAGAGTGTTCTAAAAAATTCTAAGAGAGCAGAGTAATAAGCTTTCTCTCTCCTTCAGGGCCTATTTATAGGCACAGGCTACTTCCTATGCGCCCACTATTCTCATGCGCCTATGTGTCCATTGCACAATATGCGCCTATAATAGCCTATGCGCCCACATAAAAATCCAGCCTCATGCACACTATGCGACTGCCATTTGCTAATGTGGACGACGTACGAACGATGGACCTCTTCAAATTCTACCCCGATGAATCTGTCAGTTCGGATTTCGAAGAAGATCTCAACAGTCGTATCTCTCTGACCGGCTGGCCAAAATACTATGCACCCAAAATAGAGAGCCGTGCTATGCGCCCATTGCATTACAAGAAGATAGTCTATGCTTCTTTCAAAGTATTTCGAACTTGTTCAAGTATCGAAAACTTTAAAGGGGGTATTGTAGAAGTATGAAAATTTCAGCAAAATAACGCCTTATGTGCCCAAGCCAAAGGAGGACATATGCGTCCAAATGATGTTCCTATGTGTTCAAGTCACCTTGTGAATCTCATATGTGCCCATCATCCTGTGAAACTATATGCGCCCATCATCCTGTGAATCTATATGCGCCCATCATCCTGTGAAGCTCTATGCGCCCAAACCAGCCCTGTGAAGGAGGGCGCATAGCCTAAAACAGAGCTATGTGCCCAAGCCTGACTCAGTCAAAGCCATGATCAAAACGTGTACTGAAGCGCACGGCCACGTCAGTCTCCACGAGCAGTCGTGCACCGAAGCATGCGGCCACGTCAACACTATGACCAACCTACGATCGCACATCCTGCATATGCCTACACCCTATGCGCCCAAGGCAGGGTTATGTGTCCACATGAAAACCAGTGTGCTTCCCTCATATGGGCGCATAGCATCATTCCAGCTCAAGAACGACTATAAAAAGGGGTCTCGTCCCTCTTCAAAACACAGAACGGAGAGCATTTTCAAGAGCCAAATTGCTGCACTTCTTGTCAATGAGCCGAGAGTTAGCAATTTTCTTAGGTTTTCTCCCACTTTTGTAATCGAAGTTTCAACGGAGTAAAGGAGCAAATGTCGCTTGATCTTCATCGTCCCATTCCTTAGAATTCATTTTTTGTACTCGGGGATCCTCAATGCAGGATCTCTCAGGCGTACTCGATTTGTGGTACCTTTTGCCAATAAATAAAGACATCATTTCTTCTTCTTTTTGTGTGTGTCCACAACGGAGATTAGTATCATGGATTTATTATACATTCTTGACTGTCATTTTTATGATTACCATGCTTGCGACTTGATTCCATGAGTACTAGCTGGGCGAAGAAATATCTTAGTAGACCTGTGAACTACCCCTTACCTATCCCAATATGTCTAATTTTGATTGATAGCAGCTGCACACGACACGTGCAGGCTGTCGTATTTACCCCTTAGCCTTTCACATATCGAAAAGGATATTTCAAACCACATAGATAGTTGTCTTTTATTTGTTTCCTAGTTTTTCTTCACCGCTTGCCATGACATCAATTACTTTCTAGTTTTCAACTCACATATGTTATTTTTATGACTTGTGAATTCTATTGTGTTTTTGCATTGCCGTCGGTTTGTGTACTTGTTCTATTCCTGACTGGAAATAAACATTTTTCAGGTTAGCTGTGACTTCACTTAGCTTTGGGAGATACGAGTGTACTTGCAGACAGAAACCTAGAAATAGATAGCAGTTGTATCATTTTCATTAATTGTGAGAACTTTATATTTTCTTTAAATATAAATGTTGTAAATATTGTAACAAATTTAGAAATGTGAATGAGAAATAAAGTTATTTATGTGATTTTGAACATTATGGCCGTGACAGCGTTCTACCGCCGACTCTGCGGCGTAGGCTGGCTTGGACACGTCTCGTATCCGAAAAGCGGTGCGGGTCGTGACACTATGGTCTTTAAAGTCGTCAAACTACATGTCTTTGGGTCCGGTTTTCCGATACGAACCCAACCTTATGTCCAAAGATGGATTTCGGTGAGCCGTACACGAAATCGCCTATTGAGTCGGATCGTGGGGCCCGCAAAACGGTAATCCGATCAACTATCTCAGAATTGGACTAAACTTGGCATACAAGACCAGAAAAATGCTACGGTCCTGTGGCACAAGTTTTGTCTCGATCTGACAAATGTGTACAAAGTAATTGGAAATTTTACAAAGTGGCCGATACAGTGAATTTCGATGGATACGTATCAAATTCGTCGCGTACACGCAACCAATTTGAATCCGTCAAAGCCTACACATCCGTGAAGTCGATACGCACCTTTCGATGCTTTCTATTCGTGACCACGTCGCCCGGTTTGGCGGACGTCTTATCGGGAGGTTTTTCCAATTTTTTAAACTTTTGAAATCAGTTTTTTTCGTCAAAATTGGGAAAAGGATTTCTCGGCACTCGATCGATGAAATCAACTTTCGTAAACTGGGTTTTAGTGCCCTATAGGTAGTCTAGGACTGTTGTTAATTTGTTTTTGAAACTCCTAAGGGTTTGCTGAGAATCTATCTTCTAAATAGTCTGTTGGGACTGTTTTTATGTTCAGTTTTGAACAGACTTTTGGTCAATTTCGAATCGATTTCTCGATAAATCAAAGGCAATATAATTAAATCTAATTAAAGAGTTATGCAAAGGGTTAGGTTGTGGTTGTACCAGTGAAATGGATTCAAAAATTGATCGAGTAGGGAGGGAGAAATCCAGCCACGAAATGTCGTCCCTGACTGTCGCTTGCTGATATCATTACTATTTCTGTGCTCGTGCGCGGGCGGCTCCGTCTGCTCCCGGCGACAGCGCACGGCCCAGGGGCGCGCCCTTGGTCGGACTCCGACCAGAGATCGTTGGAACATTGTGGCGTGGTTTAGGGTTAGCGTTTTCCTTTCCTCTCGACCTCTCTCTCGCGTATATCAATTGAAGGAGTCGGCTGGGTTCGGTTTTATCCTACTGTAATGTAATGAGGGGTTTGCTCGACTGGGCCAACAAAGGGGTGCTATATTCTTTGCTGGGCTGAGCTTTGCTGCTATTTTTTCTTTTGTTTCTTTTAATTGCTTTGGTTTTCTTTTATCTTTTATTTATATTATATATCCCTTATATATATTATATCTATATTTATTCTTATATAATAATCTCCATAAAACCTCAATAATAATTTATTCCTAGTGTAGGGTCTACCTATATAAATATGAACACATATATTATAACATTTATTTGACAATAAATAATATTACCATAATAGTAAAATAATATTATATAATAATAACATCGACAACATTAAGAATAATAATATCCTAATAACAACTGAAATTAAACAAATAATGGATATAATAGTTTTTGTTGAACTTACCAAACACACCCTTGATTTGGCTCTAGAAAATTGTACAGATATTCTAAAATGACAGTTATTATTAATAATACCTATATTCTATGTTTATAACAAATATCTAGAAATATTTGTTAATTCCTAAATAGATACAAAACGTTTATATACACGTAACGTACGTCTACAAGGACGTCATTGGTCTCACTACATGCCTACTCGGCTTGAGCTTGGTTCAGGTCCAGTCCGATTGATTTGGCACAGCGGGTCTTCTAAAAGTCAATAATCTAATTAATAGATATTTAAATCATCTATAGGGGTTAGGTCGCAACTTGACCTGGTTTTCCTTGTTATGACACACTTATGGCTCGGTCTTTCCTGCCATGGCTGAAACACTAGTCAAGGCACGTCACTGCACTATATCCGTTCCACGATTTCTAGTCGTCTGGTACTTCAAAACTCAACCGTGGCTAAAGTCATCTACCGTAATAATTATCTAATTAATTATTTATAAAATTCTAAAAATCGTAATTCAAATAAAATAAATTTAAAATATATTAAAATTTCTGGAAGGGGGATTACATGGCCCTCCAGTGAATTTTTTTTTCAATATATTAATACTTCAGAAAAATTTTGAAGACGTTGTCTCTGAATCCCTTTATAATTGTGTCCCCCAGTGAATTATAATCCTGGATCCGTTAGTGCCCGTATCTGAGTCCTAGTCGCTAGGCGAAGGATAGCTCTTAAGGAAAATTCCTAAAAAATATGTGACAAAACCCAATATTTCTTGGAGGATTTAAACCTTGTCCTCTAGTAAGATAACACACCATACCAACCACATGGACTACAACTCCTCATGTGTGTAAGAAAATAAAAGAAAATTATTATATTAAATATTTACTTGGAGTTTTCCATATGGATGACGTAAAACCAATCTCTAGAGAGTAATTTCAAATAAACTCCAACAATCTTTCACATATTTTAATATAGCTGAGCGTTCCCTACTGACCAACAGTATGATACAAAATGTAAGCATTGAATTTATTACCATAACTGTTTGTAACGCCCTAGTCCCAAAATATGTAGGACTATGAGATGTATACATGCCAGCTACATATCGAGAGGACTCCAACACAGCTCGAATGCGTATAAGTTGTCTGGTTTTCAAAATCAATCTATCAATTCAACTAATATCTATCTCAATCCATTAAAGATAACTCTTGTATAAACCAAATATATTAATGATGGTCAGGCATTAACATGTTGGTTCCTACAAGTAACAGAAAAAGACAATACGTAATAAAGTGGACCAGACTCTATTACAATTATCTTGAACAAGATTCTGAAGAAGAAATAAGCTTGCGAAACTAGGCTATACAGCAGCATGATCGAAGTAAAATAAAATATGAAATTGGACAAATATGAAAATATATGAACTAAATATATAACCTGAAATCCCGAAGAAACAAACACCAGTCCTCCAATGCATTCTACATCGATAACTTCAACTAATACCTGGAGAGGTCACCAGGTCCTCAGGGGACTAGCAAGACACATAATATACATGCCTACTGTACAGTAAATAACATGCAAGAAAAATAGAAAAAATGACTTCTAGATCAAGAATGAAGAATATATGGAAGACTCTATAATCATGATATGTCAAATGAAAAGCAATACTATGTATGACTACAAATGAATCGAATGACCATTGCCCTGCCGTGGTACTCCCTGTCCTATATAGCTAGTAGCCCTGTCGTGGTACTCCCTAACTATAGTGTCTCTATCGTAGCCCTGTCATGGGCCTCCCGAGTCGAGAGTGGTCAAGTAGCCAATCCTAGTATCGGTAGAGGGTCAAGTCAAGGTAACATGTGATCAAGTCAAGTCAAGACGCTCAAGTACATAACGCTATTGAAGTCATGTGTGAAAATACTAAAGATGAAAGAAAAAGATAAAAGGTAAGAGACATAAAAATAAATCAGGACAAGACAGCAAGTATGGAATAAGCAAGAAGAATAATAATAGGTTATAAATACTGTAAAGTTCGACATGGTGTATTGCCTGGTAGTAGCACGTAGAACCAACAATATCTAATCAATCAATGAGCCACCAAAAGTCCAACTCTTGCAAACGACTCTGGATGTCGAAACAGACATCACCAATATATTTGTCATAAAAGAAATGTCTAAGTTTGCCTGCCCAAAAGTCCAATTTTGAACACAGGGGTAAAATGGTAATTTTAGGTTAAAACAATATCTATCATTGGACTCACTTTGCACCAAAAAGTGTGCTAACATTTACGGTCTCTAAAATCATCAAACTATATATTTATGGGTCTAATTTAACGATACGAACTCAACCGTATGTCCAAAATTAGACTCCGGTATGTCGTGCACAAATTCGCCCATTGGATCGGGTAGTGGGCCCGCCAAAATAGCGTTCCGATCGACCTTCTCAGAATCGGACCAAACTTGACTCATAGGACCAGAAAAATGACACGTTCTTGTTGGTGCAAGTTTCATCTCGAGATGACAAACATGTACGAAGTAATTGTCTATTTTGTAAAGAGGTCGATACGGGATTTTCGACGGATACGGATTGATTCCGACGTGCACACACGTCCAAATCAACTTCCTCAAAAGCCCACACATCCGGGTATACCATAGCGTCTTTTATGCAATTGGTATTCGATAGAGTGGTCCGGTTTGGTGGGATGTGCCCCGTATCGGTGCTTTTAGAGGTTTAAAAAACTGGTTTTTTACCGTTTTAGAACTAATTTAAAATAGTAAATAATTAACAAGAATAAAAAGTAAAAACTAGGTTTCGCTCTCGTCTAGGTTGTCTATAAGTCCCTTTAGTTAAATTTTAGAAATTACCAACATACAAACAGATTTCTGCCTTTCTAACAGGGTACTAAGGATAGTTTTTCCACTGTTCGTTTATCAATTATTTCTATTTTTCCCTTGTTTTTGATTCATTTCTAGAAGATTCTTAACCATTTTAATTTAAGTTATCTAATGAATTGAAGGGGTATATGTTGTGGGCTTACCTGCAAAACTAGCTCAGCGATTAGTCGCACGAGGAGGCGGAGAACACGCCGCAAAGTTGGTGCACCAACACATTGTTACTGTTGCTGGTGCTTGTTGTTGCGCACACTTTCGGCCGCGCGTCTGCCGGCGGCCGACGGCGAGGCAGGCGGCGGCGCAGGTGGCTGGACGGGTTTATAAGGTCGAGGTTGGCCATGGGTTTGAGAATCTGATGTAGTTTTGTGAAAAAACAGAATCTCGATATTTTATACTAGGTTTTCTTTCTTTTCCTTTTTTTTCCTTGTTTTGAATAAAATCTTGTTTGATTTAAAACTAAATTTGATTGGGTTTTGGATTGGATTGTGTTTGCAAAAACAAAAGATGTTTATTCCAAACTTGAAAAAAGAGTACAAAGTACAATGAATTTTGGGGAAGTACAACTTTAGGAATCTGATCAGAAGACGATCACTTTATCTTAGACGATATGAACTTGAAGACTGTAGCCTTTGGAGAATGCACGACACTTTGACAAGAGTTCTTGATTTCTGTGCCTATGTATCTGATCACTTTATAATGATTGGAAACTTATTTATAGAGTTCTTGAAATAAATTTTAGCAGTTATTCTGATTGTGTGCGAGGCTGGATTGTGCCACATTGAGTTGCACCAACCTCTGTTGTGCCAACTTTCATTCAGTTGTTAAGTCGTGTACTAACTGTATTTAGACGCGTGGCATCAAGTGATTGAGATACGCGTGGTCGTGTACAGGAGAGTAGACACGTCTTGAGAGATTAGTGGCATATGCGCCACGTCATCCTGCTTTAGAATATAAGTTGTCTCAACTTCATCAGGTTGTGCAAACTTCAGTCAACGAGTCAAACTGCGCTTGATTTGGGCTGCGCCTACACACGTGGCAGCCTCTGAGCAAAAGTCATTCAGGTTGCGCCTAGGCACAACTAAGGATTTTGTTTAGATTGCGCCTGGGCACAACTCACGAAGTGTACAGAACAGCTGTCCACCAACTTCCCTTGAGCGGCACAATTTACGGGATTTGAAGAGATTTTTGTGAGACCCGTCTCACTGTATCGATAATTTATACGGATACGTGTTTATTTGAGCCGTATTTTGTATTTATCGATTTGCGTGATATTTTAAAATTTTCCTAAGTGTAGGATTTTCATGACTTAGTTTAACTTGGATTTGGTTTTATTTGGTTCGGTTCCACTTTGACTTGGTTTGGTTTGGTTTAAAGTTTGGTTTCTCATGGAATGAGGTGTATGGTTAGGATTGAGTGGAGAGGGATGAGTGGTGGAGATTGCTTGGACTTGTTATATAAGCCACCTACCACTCTCTCTCCTCCATTATTTTCATTTCATCTTCATCTTCTTCCTCCAGCCCAAGGCAAGTACACCTTGCCGAATATTGGACGATCTTAATTTCGTTTGTTCCATTCTCTTTCTTGTTATATTCTAAGCTTGTTTAGAACTTGGAGTTTTCCATTTTGAGGGTTCGATTGTTGTAGATCTAGCTTTGAAGTAATTTTAGTTTTCATGGGTTTTGATCTATTTAATCTTGTTATTTCCGAGTTTTTATAGTTCTATGTTGTGAGCATTTTATTCTGCCCTATTTTGACCTATGGAAGTTTGGATTTGGGCTCCGGATGATGGAGTTATGGAGCTTGAGAATTTGGCTCTCATGGTGTTCTTCTTCTCGGAACTTTTGGAGAAGAAGAACAGTACTTGACTTGATCGCATGAACATTTCATGCGGCAAGTGTTCTCCCAGCCGTATGGACTTTTCCCCACTTAGTCGCATATGCGCCCTTGCCTCTCCTGGCCGCATGAACTTGTACTCCTTAGTCGCATGAGCTCTTGAACTGACCTGGCCGCATGAGCTCCTAACTGAGCCGCATGCACCCCCTTCATATCCTGGCCGCATAGGCGTATAACCTGTCTGGCCGCATAAGGCCTTGCTTCCGAGCCGCATATGCATCAGCACCCTTGGCCGCATGAGGCTGTGTCCATTATCAGCCGTATATGCACCCTTCACACCCAGCCGCATAAGCAGCCACGTTGACCCTGGCGTATGGGCTTCTACTAAGCCGCATGCACCTCCTTCTATACCCAGCCGTATGATACTACACTTTCCAGCCGCATGGACCCGAACTCCTTCTTAGCCGCATGGGCTTTTTCCTTACCAGCCGCATGCGCCTGACCCCATCCAGCCGCATGGACTGTTCTCCTCCCAGCCACATGTGATCACTTCTTGGCCGCATATGCCTGAGCCGCATGACTTTCAATAGCCCTGTGTACTATTAATTATCATTATTTGCCCACGTTTTGTAACTCTTTATTGTGTATTTTTACGCCTTTTATATCCTTACGCCTTTTGTCCTGAATTTGATAAATCACGATTTGATTGACATGATTAAAATGACAATTGTACATGACATGGTGTGGCAAGGAACTAGCATGACTTGATAGTGACCCTGAGCCGCAGGGCTCTTTCCTGTGCCTTGTCCAACTATTTAATTATTGTTATTATTTTCTCTATTGTTATTTGATCTTAATGATGACTTGTGCCTTGTAACCTCAGCATAACTTGAGTCTCCTGATTGAATGCTTGCATTATATTGTCCGGCACATGTACCCTAAATACGATAGTGACCCGTAGTGGTACACTCCTGATTAATGACCTGACATGACCTGACAGTGACCCGTAGTGGTGCACTCTTGACCAGTAACCTGACATGACATGATAGTGGCCCGCCGTGGCGCACTCTTGACATGATAAACCTGACATGATACTCCTTGAAATGCTGTTGCGACGGCTAACCTGACCTGACCTGTATAAATGACCTGGACACCGTGGACGATTGTGCTTGTACAAATAAACCCGTCATGTCTTGCATCATGTCTAGGACATGAATCCCTGGTTTCCACGGTCAGGAATTCATACTGAATATGGCTAGGATTAATGACTAGATTGATCAAATAGTTCATGAGAATTTCCCAGTTACCTGTTGCCCCTTTGGTCCCGGCCTTATATATATACATGGGATTTGTTGCTATCCGTCGAGATGAGCGCACTTCCAGCCCGCCGTCGAGTGTGGTACATTAGGACACATGTATCTTACTACAGTGTGTCTGCTATATCATGCTATCTTTTCCTTTTTTGCTGGGATCACTCAGGTAGTAACAAATAGGTAACTGGACTTAGAATTCTCGCTGCATCTTGTTAGTAACTATGCTTGTGATAACCCTAGCTAGTTAATGTAGAAAGCCGTAGGCAATGATTGGCCGTGATTAATTGATGGAGTCTAGTCCAGTATAGTATTGTCTAGAAGTATTGATTGCAAGATTGTACCAAATGATTGAATGATTGTCACTCCAGATTGTTACTATAATAATTATACTTTATTGTCACTCTAGCATATTGTACTCTTCATTGTCACTTTTATCATGATACTCTCTCATCTCCACCTTAATGATTGTCACCTTTAGCAATAAATGATCAGAGACTAAGTCCTGTTCAGGCGAAGGGTTACAATCCTGGTCCTTGTTTGGTTTAAGGGTTGTAACCTGGCTTCCGGAATCGTACCTTCGTCCTCTCTTCGTATATTGCCCAGTTCTATTTATTTAACATGTTCTCCAGTTTACCTTATGTCAAATGATGATTTACTTACTGTCTCTCTATGGTCGAGATGAGTGCATTGGTACCGCACGAATTCTCGATCCTCCCTTACTTATTGCTTTCTCTTCCTGTTGTTTGCTAATGATTGCTGGTTTTAAGTTCATAGTTCGGCCTCCTTTGTGGTACTTGCTATTTGGGGTCTGACCCCACTGGTTTTGCATGGCCAGGTTCTGATAGAAGAGCCCGAAGGATCTACCGTACCATATACTCGACGGTGACTAGACGGAGCACCAGAGTGCCTCAGTGGGTTTCTTTTTCATTCTCCCACTGATATGCAAATTCTCCTCTTGTAACGTTTATCTCCAGCACGTGTTTAGCTCGTATTTTCGTATTTTCCTTAATATTGTAGCCCACGGGCATAAACATGATATGTGTATTCTAGACTATAGCTAGTCCTTATCATGTACGACTAATACTCTAGCTAGTCATCAGTTCTGTGGTACTAGCTTCATGATCAGTCATGTATATATATGGTTCGGGACGCCTTACTATTGTATGTATGATGATCGTACTCCTTGCTCTTGTATAAATGCCTGTAATTGAGATACCTAGGATTGTTAAACCTTAGGATTAACTGATGGCTTGTAGAGTAACCCCATATCTTGACAGCTTATACGTGATTTCAAAGTATTAAGGTACTTTGGAATGGCATAGCTGGCTATGTCTGCCTCCGCTCTCCGGTATTCTGGTTCTGGGGCGTGACATGGTTTTAGTGGTGGCCCATGCAGGTCTCGATTTTCAGATTTGTGGGGGTTACCATGTTTAGATATCTCAATCACGATTATCCTTATTGATCTCCTTCGGATTATTCTCTACCGCTGATACTTGACTTGATATCTGTTTTGATCATTGATCATTCCTGTTCCCATGATTTGATCTTGTGTCCTTCAACTTTCAAGGGCACTGTTCTTGATCCTTCTGATTATCTTGTTCGTGTTTTGCCGAGGGCAGCTCAGCATTCTTCAGCCAGGCCAGTTATGGAGGATCAGTCTCAGCATGCAGGCAGAGATGTCAGTCTATCCCAATCAGCCAGTCGCTTCTGTCTTTGTATCTTGAGACAGTGATAAGTTCATGCATCTGTTTTAACTACGATGACACGTCCTGGGTAGAGTTATGTCTTGAACTAAGTCATTGGTACCGACTTACCTTGAGGCTTGACTTTTATCCATTTTTGGGAGTCAGCTTAGGCCAGCGAGGACGTTGGTTTCTATACAACTGTCTCAGGAGACATATTGATCCATATGTCTCCAGTCCTTCTTGATCATGATTGTATTTGTTCTTGTGCATTTATTTACTGCTTACGTATTTATTTATATTACTGATTGTTTTACTTTACTTATAGGCCATGCTTGATTTATTGAGATTGTTGAGTTTCTTGGAGCTTTGTTTTGTTATCTTGCTCGACTAGCCTCAGGAAATTCCGAGGACGAATTTTTCTAAGTGTGGAGAGTTGTGAGACCCGTCTCACTGTATCGGTAATTTATACGGATACGTGTTTATTTGAGCCGTATTTCGTATTTATCGATTTGCGTGATATTTTAAAATTTTCCTAAGTATAGGATTTTCATAACTTGGTTTAACTTGGATTTGGTTTTATTTGGTTCGGTTCCACTTTGACTTGGTTTGGTTTGGTTTAAAGTTTGGTTTCTCATGGGATGAGGTGTATGGTTAGGATTGAGTGGAGAGGGATAGTGGTGGAGATTGCTTGGGCTTGTTATATAAGCCACCTACCACTCTCTCTCTCCATTATTTTTATTTCATCTTCATCTTCTTCCTCCAGCCCAAGGCAAGTACACCTTGCCGAATGTTGGACAATCTTAATTTCGTTTGTTCCATTCTCTTTCTTGTTATATTCTAAGCTTGTTTAGAACTTGGAGTTTTCCATTTTGAGGGTTCAATTGTTGTAGATCTAGCTTTGAAGTAATTTTAGTTTTCATGGGTTTGATCTATTTAATCTTGTTATTTCCGAGTTTTGATGGTTCTATGTTGTAGAGCATTTCATTTGCCCTATTTTGACCTATGGAAGTTCGGATTTGGGCTCCGGATGATGGAGTTATGGAGCTTGAGAATTTGGCTCTCATGGTGTTCTTCTTCTCGGAACTTTTGGAGAAGAAGAACAGTACTTGACTTGACCGCATAAACATTTCATGCGGCAAGTGTTCTCCCAGCCGTATGGACTTTTCCCCACTTAGCCGCATATGCGCCCTTGCCTCTCCTGGCCGCATGAACTTGTACTTCTTAGTCGCATGAGCTCTTGAACTGACCTGGCCGCATGAGCTCCTAACTGAGCCGCATGCACCCCCTTCATATCCTGGCGCATAGGCGTATAACCTGTCTGGCCGCATAAGGCCTTGCTCCCGAGCCGTATAGCATCAGCACCCTTGGCCGCATGAGGCTGAGTCCATTATCAGCCGCATATGCACCCTTCACACCCAGCCGCATAAGCAGCCACGTTGACCCTGGCGTATGGGCTTCTACTAAGCCGCATGCGCCTCCTTCTATACCCAGCCGTATGATACTACACTTCCCAGCCGCATGGACCCGAACTTCTTCTTAGCCGTATGGGCTTTTCCCTTACCAGCCGCATGCGCCTGACCCCATCCAGCCGCATGGACTGTTCTCCTCCCAGCCGCATGTGATCACTTCTTGGCCGCATATGCCTGAGCCGCATGACTTTCCAATAGCCCTGTGTACTATTAATTATCATTATTTGCCTACGTTTTGTAACTCTTTATTGTGTATTTTTACGCCCATTTTATATCCTTACGTCTTTTGTCCTGAATTTGATAAATCACGATTTGATTGACATGATTAAAATGACAATTGTACATGACATGGTGTGGCAAGGAACTAGCATGACTTGATAGTGACCCTGAGCCGCAGGGCTCTTTCCTGTGCCTTGTCCAGCTATTTAATTATTGTTATTATTATTTCTCTATTGTTATTTGATCTTAATGATGACTTGTGCCTTGTAACCTCAGCATAACTTGAGTCTCCTGATTGAATGCTTGCACTATATTGTCCGGCACATGTACCCTAAATACGATAGTGACCCGTAGTGGTACACTCCTGATTAATGACCTGACATGACCTGACAGTGACCCGTAGTGGTACACTCTTGACCAGTAACATGACTTGACATGATAGTGGCCCGCCGTGGCGCACTCTTGACATGATAAACCTGACATGATACTCCTTGAAATGCTGTTGCGACGGCTAACCTGACCTGACCTGTATAAATGACCTGGACACCGTGGACGATTGTGCTTGTACAAATAAACCCGTCATGTCTTGCATCATGTCTAGGACATGAATTCCTGGTTTCCCACGGTCAGGGATTCATACTGAATATGGCTAGGATTAATGACTAGATTGATCAAATAGTTCATGGAGAATTTCCCAGTTACCTGTTGCCCCTTTGGTCCCGGCCTTATATATATATATCATGGGATTTGTTGCTATCCGTCGAGATGAGCGCACTTCCAGCCCGCCGTCGAGTGTGGTACCTTAGGACACATGTATCTTACTACAGTGTGTCTGCTATATCATGCTATCTTTTCCTTTTTTTGCTGGAATCACTCAGGTAGTAACAAACAGGTAACCGGACTTGGAATTCTCGCTGCATCTTGTTAGTAACAATGCTTGTGATAACCCTAGCTAGTTAATGTAGAAAGCCGTAGGCAATGATTGGCCGTGATTGATTGGATGGAGTCTAGTCCAGTATAGTATTGTCTAGAAGTGATTGATTGCAAGATTGTACCAGAATGATTGAATGATTGTCACTCCAGATTGTTACTATAATGATTATACTTTATTGTCACTCTAGCATATTATACTCTTCATTGTCACTTTTATCATGATACTCTCTCATCTCCACCTTAATGATTGTCACCTTTAGCAATAAATGATCAGAGACTAAGTCCTGTTCAGGCGAAGGGTTACAATCCTGGTCCTTGTTTGGTTTAAGGGTTGTAACCTGGCTTCCGGAACCGTACCTTCGTCCTCTCTTCGTATATTGCCCAGTTCTATTTATTTAACATGTTCTCCAGTTTACCTTATGTCAAATGATGATTTACTTACTGTCTCTCTATGGTCGAGATGAGTGCATTGGTACCGCACGAATTCTCGATCCTCCCTTACTTATTGCTTTCTCTCCCTGTTGTTTGCTAATGATTGCTGGTTTTAATTTCATAGTTCGGCCTCCTTTGTGGTACTTGCTATTTGGGGTCTGACCCCACTGGTTTTGCATGGCCAGGTTCTGATAGAAGAGCCCGAAGGATCTATCGCACCATATACTCGACGGTGACCAGACGGAGCACCAGAGTGCCTCAGTGGGTTTCTTTTTCATTCTCCCACTGATATGCAAATTCTCCTCTTGTAACGTTTATCCCCGAGCACGTGTTTAGCTCGTGTTTTGGTATTTTCCTTGATATTGTAGCCTACGGGCATAAACATGATATGTGTATTCTAGACTATAGCTAGTCCTTATCATGTACGACTAATACTCTAGCTAGTCATCAGTTCTGTGGTACTAGCTTCATGATCAGTCATGTATTATATGGTTCGGGACGCCTTACTATTGTATGTATGATCGTACTCCTTGCTCTTGTATAATTGCCTGTGATTGAGATACCTAGGATTGTTAAACCTTAGGATTGACTGATGGCTTTTAGAGTAACCCCCATGTCTTGACAGCTTATACGTGATTTCAAAGTATTAACGTACTTTGGAATGGCGTAGCTGGCTATGTCTGCCCCCGCTCTCCGGTATTCTGGTTCTGGGGCGTGACAATTTTCCTCGTTCACTGTGGTGTCAGTCGTCAGTGTTGTCAGGTAATGATGGCTATTAAGTTTCAGATGCCACATAGATTTTGGCACAACTAGACTGGGCGCAGTCTGAGATGTGGCGCAACCTGATCAGTGGCACAACTTGTTCTTTGAGCTTCATATCAGTGGCGCAACCTAATCTTTGTGGCGCAACTTGATCACTGACTAGTATTTTCAGGGCACAACTTGATTTTTAGGCTCTACAAGACCCCCTTCAAAGTTTTTAAAACTTAAAAAATGTTTCAAAGTTTTGAAATAATTGGAATTTAGAAAAGTTTTGACTGATTCAAGTTGCGCCGGTCAACAACCGGTCATCACAATTAAATTTCTTTCTCGAAAACACTTAACCTCCTCTTCATCTTCCCGAGATGATTTTCTGTTTTCAATGAAGAATACGAAGTGTCAATTTGTTGATATATATGTAGTAGTTGATCTTCGTGTTTTATTCTTCACTTCTGTTCTTCAATGGCCCCCGAAAAGAAAGAGATGGAGACAAATGCTGATACTACACTCAAGTCCCCTGAAGTGGGACAAGATGTTGCGCCTACAACTTATTTGTTGAAGACTGACCCGTCGCTGAGGGCGGTGAACTTTTTGGACTGTTTCTGTTTAAACCCGACAGTCTTCAATCGCTCGAGTGGCAGGCCATCCTTTGAAGAGCGCGGTGATTCGGAGGGTTTCCTCAATCTGATACGTTGCTCGGGGATCCGCAAAATGCAAGAATTGGATGCCGCCCTTCGTCAGACCAATGAAGGCAAGGACAAGAAATAATGTTTTAAGAAGAACAACTTTTGTTCTCTTTTCTAATGTCCTTGTTTGTAGGGGTCCACCCATCTTTATGCAATGAAATCTAAAATTTCTGATATTGTGTGGTTGTGACTTTAAATAATGCACGTAGATGCGTTCCTTCAGCTAATTCAAATGCTTACTGTTTAGTTGAAGGACACATGGCAGTCAACACATGGCTCCCATCACCTATTGTTCAGTTCTTTTCCAAAAATAGGCTCCTAGAATGATGCGCCTGTTTCATTTTTAACCCCTTTAAAAGGACATCCAGACACGAAAGAGTCATTCATACTTTCTCAAAACAAATGATTTCTCATAATGTTTCACTTGTGCCACTTCGTCCTGATGTTATTTGCCTGCATGTCGTGTCTTCAAAAATTGGTAAGTCTCGACGAAGCATCAATGGTATGAATATTCTCCTGTCACACCACTTTTGGAGACAAGTGTTGATCCACATGTTGTAGACACTGTTAATATGTGCTAACTATTCCTGAAAATAGGCGCATATTGTAGTCCAATGTTTAGCTCCGATCAAGGGCGCATATTGCTGAATGCACTTGTTTGATCAGTACGTAGTGCTGATGTACGCTTGTTTGATTAGTGCGCAGTGCTGATGTGCGCCTGTTGGTAGGCGCATACTGTTGGTTTGCACCTGTTGATAGGTGCATATTTCCGATATGCGCCTGTTGATAGGCACATAATGATGATAGATTCTGCTAACTTCTTCTGTTTTATTAATATTTGCAGGGACTTGGTTAGCAAGCTTCTTCAGAACTGGCATTGGTGATTTGGATGTTGTAGAGGGCATTCTTCTGACACTCACATCAGACAGCTCATGCAATTTTAACACTCAAATCAAACAGCTCAGGACTCTTCATGTTCAATAAGGGTCTTCCTCAGATGGTAGGAAGAGCCTATACACATGAGAGTTGGATGGTGAAGACGCAGAACTAGGAATTGTATCACAAGGGTGATCTCGTTCCTAGTTTCCCTGGCGGGCCGTCTTCTCTCCACCAGTTGTATTGACAGCAGCTCATCTTTGGGCTGCTGTACTCTGGGGTTCTCCTCTCGTCTTTCTGAGAGAGAAGACCAGAGTTAGTTCCATTGTCTGGCTCGTTGCTTCAGGCCGAGACGACAAGAAATTGCCACCAACAAATAAGAAGATCCAAAGATAATAGACCTTCATTATCAATGGAAAGATCCAAAGATGTAATAGACCTTCATTTAGAATGAAAATCCGAGATATAGTAGATTTTCATCAAGATATATCTATGCTTTTAAAGAAGAAATAAAGAAATAATTGTCTCATTATTCTCCTTTTTTATAATTCAATTTTGATATGCTGACATAGATGACAGAATCCAGAGAGTATGAATGTGGCAAGTTGTCGACGTGAATATTTAGAATTCAGGGGCGTGAGAGGCATGAATTCTTATCGAATGAATGAGTGATCAGTCACTTCAATTTTCGAAGAAGAGACGTTGAATGAATGAATGGTCGTTCAAAATCTCAAGGAAAAGAATAAATGAGTGAATAGTCACGCCAGTTTTAGAGAAGGGACAATGAGTGGTCAGTTATAATGGATGAACAGTTACACTTCTTTCCAAAAGTTGCATCAGTTCTCGAGGCTGATTATCTATTTGTTTTGCCTATAAATAGAACAAACTTTTATAGATATTGTCAATCTCTTTCCCTTCTGTACGAAAATGTCGTCCAAAGATGTACTTGCTCCGAAGATCGAAGAAGAGACTGAGACGCCCCCTGTTGAGCCTTCCGTGCCTTCTCGAAAAGAAAGGGGTGAAGGTTCAACTGTTCCTCCTGCACCAGGACAGGATTTGATCTCCAAGTTTGTGGAGCCTGGGAAGACTGCCGAAGAAGAGGCATTGAGGATGGCTGTTTATAAGTTTTTCGTGAGTTCAGACAAAGAGGCGTTTGAACAATTGGCAAATTGTATTTAATCATGAAGGATCGGGGCCCCCTCCCCGTCTTTAATGTCATGTCATTCCATTCTACCTTCGAATAAAATGAACTTTTTATATATCATGCCTTTGGAATATTTTGCTTTTATTCATAATATTTCTTGAGAAATTTGTCATTGATCGGCATCATAGCAACTCTGCCATCCATATCTGTTAATTGATAGGCTCCATTAGAGAAGACTTTATTTACAACATACGGTCCTTCCCATTTTGCCTCGAACTTGCCTTTGCTCATAGTGTCATAGTCATCGGACGTCTGACTGTAAGAACCAACTCGCCTTCTTGAAATGTTCTCACTCTGACTTTGCGATTGAAAGCTTTTGAGATCTGGGCTTGATAAAGTTCAACGTGTTGTTGAGCCAGTAACCTTTTTTCGTCGAGCACCTCCAATTCTTGAAGCCGAAGACGATCATTGTTCTCTGTAGTAAGTTACTTAGCAATAGCGATCCTCAATGATGGAATTTGAATTTTCAAGGGTAGGACAGCTTCACATCCATATACTAGAGAAAAAAGGTGTGCAACCTGTGGGATTACGGACAGTAGTGCGATATGCCCATACATTCTCCAAGTTTATCACTCCAATTACGTTTGTTAATAGAAATAAACTTTTTAAGGAGTTTGATAATGGTCTTGTTAAATGCTTCAGCTAAGCCGTTAGCTGCAGGATTATAGGCCGTTGAGGCAATATTATTGATTCTGTTGTCATCACATAACCTATTAAACTTTTGGCTGATGAATTGTAGCCCATTATCATGGATGATTCGGCGAGGGACACCAAACCTGTATATCACATGATGTTTAATAAAGTTGATGACACTACTAGTTTTTACTTCAGCCAAAGGTATAGCTTCTGTCCACTTGGAGAAATAATCGATTATAGCCAAGATGAACCGATGTCCTTTAGAGGAAGGAGGATTTATAGGACCAATTATGTCCATGCCCCAAGCTTCGAAGGGCCATGAGGCAGCAGTTGGATGAAGAAATTTCGACGGTTGGTGAATGAAATCCGCATGAATTTGACATGCACGACATTTCTTTGCATAGTCAACAGCATCTGATACCATAGAGGGCCAATAGTAGCCCATACGTCGGATACGATCCTGTTGTTTAGGACCAGGCTGATGTGCTCCACAAACGCCATCATGAGCTTCGCACAATATCTATTTTGCTTCGTCACCAGCAAGACATCTTAAAAGCAATCCATATATCAAAAGTTCTTCGATAGAGGATTTTTAGTAGTATGATTGTAGTAAATCAAAGCGATCGGCGATGAATACTTGTGGCTTCCTTAGGATCTTCTGGCAATATGTCATGTACTGCAAAATCAATGAAAGGGGCTCTCCAGTCTTCGTTAATGACATTGACTTCAATTAGATTGCTGAATTCAATGTTGTGGTTATTCTCAACACAAAATAGTTCTCTAGAGATAACAACCATTTGTTGTCTTTTGACTGGAACTGCCAACACGCAGCTAAGTTAGCTTAGGCATCTGGTTCTGTATTGTATGCACGGCGTACATGTTCGATAAAGAACCCTTTGAATGAGGAATCTATCCTGGTTGCTCCTTCATGATAGGGCACCAAATCTTGATGTCGAACTTCATATATGCCTCTAACCTGATTGACAATCAACTTAGAATCACCATATACTTCGAGATATTCAATATCCAATTGTTTGGCCAATTGTAGTCCGATGAGCAAAGCATTGTATTCTGCTACATTGTTAGAGCATGATTCGTCTAAAGAGTAAGTCCTTTGAATAGCTAACCCATCTGGTGAAACGAGGATAATTCCCACTACAGCAATAAAGTACCTCCTGGTCCAATTCTGGATGCTCCGTCAAAGAATAACCTCCAAGTAGGAAATTCTTCTGAAATCATATTTGATTCCAAAGTTTCATCTGGAATCTTATCATAAAGTTTAGATATTTCAGGGACAGGATGAGCTGCTAAGAAGTCAGCAAGTGCTGGCCTTTCACAGACTTTTGAGGAACATAAACCATATCGTATTGTGCTAATAATATGGCCCATGTGGCAAGCCTAGAATTGAGTGTACTTGGCTTGTCTTTAAGACTCGAAGAGGATTGACTCGGGATATGACATGAATAGTTTAGCCTATGATGTAATGTCTCGTCTTCTGCCAGCAAACATTAAGGCTAAAATTCCTCTCTCCACCGGACAATAACGATGTTCAGTTCCAATCATTGTTCGGCTAAGATAGTAGACGGCCTGTTCATGACCTTCCCTGTTCTTTGAGCTAGCAAAGCTCCCAATGAATT
>JANAVB010036777.1:0-29415 GCA_029216955.1 Iris pallida | reverse complement strand
TAGAGAAAAAAAAAATAAGTGAAACTATTCTCAAATTTTGTCTTTCTTTCTTCATCAAAAATTCTCTCCAAAATTTTTCTTGTCTTTTCAAAGCTCTCTGTTCTTCATCCTTGCTCTTGGCAGAGCTAAATCAGGTCAATCTTCCCGAGTTGTGTGCGACGATGGAATACCGGTAGAGCGGAGATTTTACCACTAGAAGCATTCTGAACAAGTTTGCACATAGATCCGGATAAACTCTTAAGGCAGTGCTACGTGCGCGGCTTCCCCGGAGGCCGATAACCTTTACTTTATTTTTATTTCTTGTAGATTTCTAAAGAAGGAAAAGAAATTATTTCTAACAATCTAAGAGTTGAACAAATTAAAATAATTTGCTCCTTGTTAATACCAAAATATTGCTATTCACAAAATTGGTTGCTCACTATTCACAAAATATTGCTATTCATTTTGGTTGCTTACTGTTGTATAATAATTTGCTCCTTGTCAATATATTGCTATTCACAAAATTGGTTGCTTATTGTTGACTCATATTGACAAAATTTGTTTATATTACTGTAAACAAATTTGTTCATATTAACAAAATTTGTTCATATTACTGTTACAAATTTATTCATATTCACAAGTTTGTTCATATCACTGTTGATTCATATGCTATTCACAACAATCTAAGAGATTAATTCTACATGTCTTGATTAACATTTAGAAAACTTTATACATGCAGTTTTAGATATGTTATAACCAGAAAAAAGAATGATATATGTTGTCATTCATATTCTGCACATTATTTTCATTGTCCATATTTTTCTTTCTTTCTTGACATGATGTTGTAAATGCAGTTACATGTTGTCATTTTTATAGATGCTCTCATGTTGTTACATGCCATTATATATTTAACAATTCACATGCAGTATATATGATAGCTACATCCTCATCTTAAGATAAACTGATCCGAAGTTAATCTTTGAAAGACTTTTCTATTCGGATAGGCGGATAGCATATTGTTAGACTTTGCCCACCTTGAATTTAAGGCTCATTTTTCAAGTTTAAGCTTGTGCTCGGCTCTTTTTTGCATCAATCGTCCTATTAGGAAAGTTCATTATGTAACTGTTACAAGTCGACATTGTACAAGTTTTGAACTTGATGTGGAGCCATGCAAAGCTAAAGCTGCCTGTAGAATTTCATGATGGGCATAAATATGTAGCATCTTGGTTTAATTTTGTTCTTTTGTAATATTCCTACATAAAATGAGACTACATGGTGCATATTACTGGATCCACCTGGCTGCCATATTAAATTGTCCTTATTGGTTATCATTACTATTGTTATTAGGTTTATAATAATAAAAATTATCTATTATTATTATTGGTTATTTTAGTTCATTGTCAAATAAATTTGCATATATAGGGTCATGTGTCTCTAAATATATTCTATACTAGTTAGATATGATATTAAGAATTTATTTAGGATTTATGGAAGTACATTATATATATATATATATATATATATATATATATATATATATATATATATATATATATATATATATATATATATATATATATATATATATATATAAACAAATAAAATAGAATTAAAAAAATATATATATATATATATATAAACAAATATATATATATATATATATATATATATATATATATATATATATATATATATATATATATATATATATATATATATATGCATTAAATAAGTGAAAAGAAAGAAAGAAAAAGAATTAAATTAAGTAAACAAATAAAATAGAATTATAATAGAATTATAATAAAAGTCCCACGGGTTATTGTTCATTGAACAGTAACCCAAATCAAACGAAACCTGACCCCCCCCCCCCTCGACTTAGTATATAGAGATCGAGAGAGTTGGAGAGGAAAGAACAAAAACCCTAACCTGACTCCAACTCCCCAGCGCCGACCCGGGCCTTAGCGCAACCGTGCGCCACCACGGGGCCGCCGACCGGCCAGGTCCGTCGCGGACAGCGCGCACAAGCGCGTCAAAACAGAACAGCGACAGCAGCAACACAATCACGGGGTCAACTTCGTGGTAGTTCCCCCGCCACCCTGTTTTACCGTTTCTCGAACCACTTGCACTGGAACGTAGCCAACCTATACCTCTTAGAATCCCTTCAAATAGATTTAATTTTCATGCGCTAGGTTGCCCGAAAAATCGAACCCAAGTTCGATGAATTAAATCTGTTCAAAACAGAGCAGTCTCGAAAGTGAAACCTCTGTTTTGGAAGGCCAAAATTGTCCGATCCAATTAGGAAATCCAAAATCTAAATGAACAATCTTGAAGACAACATATAGGAGATGAGGACCTAGCTTGAAGATTCATATTTTATTAACCATGCACGGAGAAATCAGTTCTCAAAATTTAGAAAAAACCATCAAAAACTGTTTTCCGAAAACATGAAAACCTTCAATACGATGTGCGTCCCGCCAATCCGAACGACGTGGTCGCGAACCGAAAGCATCGAAAGGTGCGTATCGACTTCGCGGACGTGTGAGCTTTGACGGAATTCAAATTGGTTGCGTGTGCGCGACGAATTTGATGTGTATCCGTCGAAATTCACCATATCGACCTCTTTGCAAATTTCTTAATTACTTTGTGCACATTCGTCAGATCGAGACGAAAATTACACCAAAAGGACCGTATCATTTTTCTGATCATGTATGCCAAGTTTGGTCTGATTCTGAGACAGTTGATCGGATTGTCGTTTTGCGGACCCCATGATCCGATTCAACGGACGATTTTGTGCACGACCTGCCGGAATCCAACACTGGGCATATCGTTGGATTCGTATTATCAAAACAAATCCGTAAACATGTAGTTTGACGACTTTAGAGACCATTGACTCTGACACATTTTTTGGTGCAAAGCGGATCCAACGACGGACATCGTTTTGGCCCGAAATGACCGTTTTGCCCTTGTGTCCAGAATTGGACTTATGGGCAGGCTATTCTAGCTAATTTGACTAATCTAGAACATTGGTAACATCTATTACAGCTTCTGGAGGTAGTTGTGAGACTTGGACTTTCTGACTTGTTGATTGGCGGTATATTGTTGGTTCTCCGTGCAACCCTCAGGCAAGTATACCTTATCGAACATATACAGTATTTACATTATTTTTCTCTTTTTCTATTGTATTTCTTTTCATATTGTCACATAATTTCCATATTGTGATTAGTTTGTCCTTGATTGTTTTACTTGTTCTAAATTACGTGCACGTATAGGATATTCGACATTGCTTGATTATTGGTCTTTTCGTGTTACCTTGTCTCGTGATTGAGTCATTCTAACTATCTAAAGAGAAGTTGCAAAAGAAATTGGAGAGCAATATACTCGATCACGATATTGGAGGGATCAAGATCACTAAGAAGGTTTTTCAGGACATATATATACCATTGACTAGAAAAGTCTAATAAATTATTTCTAGAGTTAAAATATTATGTGGAAAAATGAGTTTAACTATGTTAGCATTTCGTCCAATCTCAATCTCACAATTCAAACTGAGTCAAATGGATATAGACTCTAGCAGTGTCCTCAATGCAATTGTGGCATTAATAGGGGTATATACAAAATATATACAGTCTAAAGTTCCTGGAATGCATGAGGGTAACTAGGAAAGTAATTATCCTATTTTAAACAATTATCACTTATATCAAATAATATCGATGTCTTTACTATACATATATAACAATTATTTATAAAATATATTAACAGAGCAATAAGACAAAATATGGCATACACACCTAAAAATTATATTGACATGGACGTCTCTGGACGCACTATAAGGCTACATGGGCTTGGGCTCGGTTCGGGTCAAGTCTGGAATGGTTTGGTACAAACCGGGTCTTCTAAAAGTCAATAATCTAATTAATAAATACTTAAATCATCTATAGGGGTTAGGTCACAAATTAGCCTGGTTTTCCTAGTTAGGACACACTTATGGCTGAGTCTTCCCTGGTATGGCTAACACACTAGTCAAGGCACACGACCATGCTATCCGTGCCATGATTCCTAGTCGTCTTGTACTTCAAAACTCAACCATGGCTAAAGTCATCTACCGTAATAATTGACTAAATAATTATTTATAAAATTCTAAAAATCACCATTTAAATTAAATAAATAATAAAAAATATTTCAAAATTTTTTGATAAGAGGAGTTACAAGGCGTCTTCCCTACAAGCAAGGAGAACAATCGGCAGTTGTCCGAAAAGCAGGAAGTGGATGTCGTGAAGTCCAGGAGGACTAAAACCTCTCATAGAGTTGTTCCTCAATTACTCATGACTCTTCGAACTTCCTCTTCCCGATCTAAATCAGTCAAACTCAGGTCCTAGGATACATGTCTTTTGCTTATTTCATTACACTGTCAGTGTTCGTGCTAGTACACCTTTCTCATTAGTGCCTTGTAACCCTTTTGCTTTCATCAAATAAAATTGTATTTTTTGTTTATATATATATATATATGTATATATATATATATATATATATATATATATATATATATATATATATATATATATATATATATATATATATATATATATGAGGAGGGATTCACATCCCCTTAATTTTTGCATCCTCAAGCATCCCAATGTTAACAACCGTTGGATCTTGTTTAAGTTATTTAATCTTAACCGTTGATGTGAACCATTTCAAATTAATGGTTAAGATTAGATGACTTAAACAAGATCCAATGGTGGATAGCATGGGGATGCAAACAATCGGGGATGTGGATCCCTCTCTCTCTCTCTCTATATATATATATATATATATATATATATATATATATATATATATATATATATGTTGTAAATATGGATAATTCACCATAATTATTTGGCCTACATAACCTATGTCTTTTGGTTATCCATAACCTATCACTACCAAAATAAGTCAATTTAGCGATGGAATTAGCGACGTGAAATTAAAATGTCACTAAATTTTGTTATTAGAGACGCCTGTAAAAGGATGTAGCTACACGTCGCTGGTTAACAACATTCAGCTATGTAACTTATATTATGTCGCTAGAGTACTGAAATTAGCGACATTGAGCAACGTTGCTTAACTGACGTCGCTACTTAGCGATAGTTAGCGACATCAAATTATGACGTAGCTAACTCTTTTAATATAACCCGTTCAAATTTTTCATTTTCCACCCATTCGTCACATATTTCCCTCGTCGACGAATTAACTCTCCTCACTGCCCCATTCCTCCGACGAAGCTCTCCTCGTTGCCCCCTCCACCGACAAAGCCCTCGTCGTCACTGCCGACAGTGCCTCCTCCCATCTTCGGATAAACCCTAACCCTAGTTCTAATTCTAGACACAGACACGTCGTGCTGGGTGGCATACTACCAAAAGAGGAGGTAGCGCTATCGACGGCGGTCTTAGGCTCTGTCGACGGTGGTCTTAGGCCTGGCCGACATGTCGTGCTGGATGCTACCGGCGGCGGTGGCGATAATCTGCCATGAGGGTACGAAGATGGGAGGAGCTTGGCCTGGGGAGGTGGGAGGAGTTGCAGATGGTCCTGGTGATCACAGTGAAGTAGTGCAAGTAATGGCAATCGTGATGCCAGTTCCAGTGGTGATGGCCGATCGATGGAGTTGAGCTGTTGCGGGTGATGGGGTGTGAGAATGCACATGTAAGCTGGTTCTATGGTTCAAAGAGAAGGGAGGGAATTAGTGTTCTTTGAGTTGGAGATGGGTTGTTTACATGAAAGAATGTGGTGTTTGTGTGAGTACTGGATTTATTCATAGACTACAAACAGCTGACAATCAATTCTACATACATGTTACAAATTCATGAATACATGGAAGCTATCTGTAACTACAAATAAAACTTTTGGAGTCCACAAATTTCTCATATGGCAGATAAATAATAATTAATATTATAATAAATTCATATGAGAAAAAAAGTGCACTGGAAGCAAGAAAAGAGGCTTCCTGCCTCATGTGGCTATAGTGCATTGTGCCCAGGCCTTGCACCAACTTGTGCAGGCACTTTGGGGAGGGGTGTTTGTGTGCTCGTGTGTTGTGGGATGTGAGCAATATGGTTGTGTGTATATACACCTATGTGAATACATGTAGGGGTGTGTATGTGCAATGAGAGGGCTATATTATGAGTGTGGGTTAACTGGTATATAAAGGAAATGTGTGCGTCAATAAATAGATGAATAGGTAGATAGGTAAGTCAGATACATAGGCAGAGATGGATATGTGAGTGTGTGTAGCCTGAAATCAAGTATCCATGTGAGCCAGCCTCTTAAAAGGAAATTTACGTCTGCAAGCCTTTTGTGTCGCATTTCCTTTTGAGAGAATGGCTCACAAGGATACTTCATTTCAGGGTACTTTGATGAGTTAAGTGCTGTTTGCAAAAACAAAAGTTGATCTTTATTTCAACAAACTTTGTAAAGAAGATTACAAGAATTCTGGGAAAGTACAACTATAGGAATCCGATCTGAATGACGATCGCTTTATCCCTTGGACGATGTGAACTTTGAAGACGGTAGCCTCTGAAGATTGCAGCAGCACTTTGGCAAGAACTCCTGATCTCTGATGATGATCTCTGATCTCTGTGTGCGTGTATGATCCTTCTAGAAAGGACTTGAAACTCTATTTATAGAGTTCTAGAAATAACTACTTTTTAGTTATTCTGGACTGCGCAAGTTGGATTGCGCTGCATTGGACCGCGCAGACACCAGACTGAGCTGGCAGTTGTTTGATCATGGGCCAACTGTAAAGGACACATGGTATTATTTGATTGAAATGTGCATGATCGTGTACAGACGGTTACCACGTAATGAGTCATTGATGGCATGAAGGCCACGTGTACTTTGTCAGTTGATGGAGTGCGCCACTTGAATTGTGCTGGCTTCAGATTGCGCTAGGATAGACCGCGCTGGGCTGGATTACGCTGCAGGCAGATTGCGCTGCATGTACAGATGTCCTCGAGCGCTGTGCTGCACGATAAACGAACAGTTTCCTCGTTCTTCGTGCTGTCAGCTGTCAGAAGATCTGATTCTCTGTCAGGTAATGATGACGAGGCCACGTCAGTATGCGCACTTGGATGAATGCGCAGTTCAACCTGTGCAATCGAATTGTTGCACAATCTATCTTCTACGCAGTTCACTTGAAGGATGTTTAATTTGATTTTCATGACTTTGTTGATGGGTGCAACTTGATTTTAGGACCTACAAGACCCCCTTCAAAGTTTTCAAAGTTTGAAAATAGTCAAAGCTTCGAAATACTTTGAATTTTGATTTGAAAATCAAGTTGCGCATATGATGACCTGTCTGCGCAATCGGAGGAATTAGCTCCTGTTTATCCGGCACAATCTGAGGAGTCTGTTCATTCTCGAAAACTATAAATAGTTCCCTTTTCCCTTTCTCTTCTCTGTCATTCTTTACTTGCTTTCGAACTTTCAAAAAAGAAAACTTCCTGAGCTTTTCTGATTCTTCTTCTTCTTCCCGTCGATCTCTATGGCCCTAAAGTGCTCCGCCGCCGAGAAAGGGAAGGCCCCCGCCGAGTCCTCGGCTCGTGCTGCGTCGCGCCCTTCTAGTCATGAAGTTGCACATCCAGCACTGCAAGGTAGACATCCGATCAAAAACCCTTCTTAGGGTTCTTCGTCATTGCTGCACCTTCAAACCGATCTCTTTTTAGAGATTTGGTTACGTTGCGTCGCCCTGTTTAGTGTTTCGGTTGCATAAATCCAATAATCTTCATTTTTTTGAAGACGATTTTCTTGCACAATCGGTTAGAATGCGCTGGCAAAAGTCAGCGCAGTCTGCTGATTTGTGCAAGGCTGTCCAGCGCAAACTGATGCTTTGCGCAAGTTATTCAGCACAATCTGATGGCTTGCGTAAGTGGATAAGTTGGCACAACTGGACAGTTTGTGCATAGAAGTTATTGTTGTACAATCTGATGGTTGCGCAATCTGATGCTTGCGCAATCTGATGCTTGCTCAATCTGTTGACAGAATCTTTGTTTTTACTTGTACTGAATTCTGCTTTTTCTGTTTGATGCAGTTGACATCAGAGAGGACCCTGAGTATGAAATATTTGCAGGGTCCCTTGCTGAGCCAGAATTTAAAGAAGACTTATCCCATGTGCTCTTCCCACAATATGCTCTGCCATCCTCTCGCCAATCTATCTTGATAGCACAGGACAATGAGACTTTATTAAGTCTGATGAATGGGCAGCCCTTGCAGTCTGCTGACGCCATTACCCACAAGAAACCCATGTTCCTATTTGGCGAAGCCATCGACAAAAGTTCTCAACCAAGACCCCGTGTTGAGCAGAGAACTTTCAAAAGGAAGGAGAAACTGATCCTGTTACCGGACATTACTAGATGCCTCCCTCTAGCACGTTATGCTCATGCCAGCCATCCGAGGAGGATGGACTGGGACATTACTCCCCTTCAACATGCACGGACAGGAAAGATCTGTGTCAAGAAAGGTCCAAATAATAGAGACATGTTCTATAGCTCTTCTGAGCGACATAGCACTTTACTTAGAGGGTTGAAACCAGGCTGTATCCCTCCAGAGAACTCGTCTTTGTTGCTGCTAGTAAGGACACCAATTTTTGCTAATGAGTATGCAAAGGCGGAGGGCAGATATCCGGATCAGGACATCCGGCTGACCGGTCTGGTGAACCCGGAGAACATGAGGTGGAACTGCATAGCCAACTGGGTATTGGCTCAGTTTGAAGACAAACTTAAAGAGATTGAGTTTTATAATGCGGTATATGCTACCGTGTATGGCTTCCACCCAAACCCTCATCTGTTTCTGGCCTTGGCAGAGAGGTATAACTATAGGACATGGACGTTCATGACGTCCTGCGGGGAGATGGGATTAGCGCTCCATGAGATGAAGTATATCTCATGCCTACCAACGGGAGACTTCCCTTATGAGGAGTATGTTCCCACAAACGACGAGTTAGATAGACTACGTCGGGAAAATACAGAAATGGTGGCTGTCTTCGACGAACTACTGTGCCATTATAACATATGCTCCCTGTACTATAAGAGCGGCTTTTCCGGCACATGTTATTCATCGAAGTGGTTGCCATATCTTTTTCTTAACCATATCGTTGAGAAAAAGACCAAAGATCATGACTCATGCAACCCAACTTTCTTCCAATCCCTCAGCCACAGTGAAGTAATAAAACTGATGGAAGAGAATAAGAAGATGGATATCAGAGTTACTGATGAACACCAATACCCTCCGCTCAAGCCCGGAGATTTTGTTGAAAGCTTTATAAGAATGGGCTACAGGTCCATGTCACAAGAAGCCTAGCTGGCAGGATTTTTGACTTACTGGCTCTGTCGATTTGTTGTACCCGGAGCAAGCGCCGTGGACCGCTTCCACCGCGGCGTACTCTTCGCTGCCGTCCGGTTAGTCTTCGACTACCAGATGGATTTGCTATCAGCGATGACCTGTAGAATAAATACAGGTCTTCGTCTGTATGTTGACTCCATGATCAAATAGAAGGGTGAGAAGGGGAACTTCCCTCAACTGGAGTTGCCCTACACCTATCTATTCGGATGGTTGCTTCTGCACCATCCGTCTTTGATGAACCCCGACATGGGTGCAGTCGGTGGTAGCTTTCTTCGGAGATTCTTCCGAAGCAAGTGGGTGTACATTAGTCTGAAGGACTGCAGACGTGCCCTGAACCTTGGCAAGGGATGGAATTTTTATTGCTTTGCCCCTCCAGCTGGTTATGAATTCATGGCAACAAATCTGGTTGACCTTGGGAGGCAACCACTGGGTCGAGCAGCTTTTGACTGGCTGAAGGCGATCAGGCCATCACATTTGGTGTACAGATTTGAAGAGGAGTGCTATCTGGAACCATATTTGCCGAGTCGCTTTGCTCGTCAATTTGGTTACGACCAGTTCCATGTAGGCAACGCTATAACTTGCCTACAAGGAAAGGGGTACCTGATTGATGGTGCCAGAGCATGGGCCTACTACAACGCTCGAGACACTAGGACAGTGTTCTCGATGCCAAACAAGAATGATAATGGCCCTAGAATGTTATATACATATTCACTGTTTTACACAGCTCAAACACTTTCGCCGAGAATTTCAGTCTGGTGGATAGCTTCGCAACAGCGATGCATCTGAAGAAAGGAGCAACTGCTACACTAGCTCCAGCAAATGATAAACAACATAAACCGGTAGATGATCCATTGGAAGCTTCCAGGGAAGCAAACTTCCTTGAGGAAGTAAATCAACCACTGAAAATTTCTCTGAAAGTTGTTAAATCTTCGGCCAGAGAAAGGAAAAGAAGGATTGACGAACCTTCTTCCCCAGCTGCAAAGAAGAAACTTATCCTGGATCAACCAGAGAAAGTTACTACTAGATCACAATCTCGGCAGATGGCCGAGTCAATCCAACGAGAAGAGGCAACCACGCCGACTTCTATTCCAAAGCCGGTTGACGTAGTAGATGTGGAGAGCCCAGAAAGGCCTCTTAATAGAAAGAAGCAGGCTATTAGAAAGATAAAGAAGGTGATCCTGTCCTCGGTGGTGGTGAATGCTACTGCTGGGATTACTATGTCATCTCCTACTCCTATCTCTGAGCCTAGTCCAGAGCGGAGAGAGGAGACTGAACAGAGAGAGGAGGCTGCACAGAGAGAGGAGGCTGCAGAGCCTAGGGAAGATGAAGCTTTACGATCTCCTTCACCAGCGGTAGAAACTACTCAGCTTCCTGTCACACCAGGAATAGTCCGCGAAGAGGAGGATCGTCTAATGATTGAGGCATTAAATGATTGTGACTTCGGTCTGCAAGATGACGTTGATTATGCCGCTGCAACTGCCAGCGAGGAAGCTCCTGAGGATAATGAAAGTGAGGAGAGTACATCATCAGAGGCTGTTGATGATACACAGAATCCTGAAGAGGACATTGAAGTCCATATATCTTCCAAAGCAACTGATGACACCCTGGATCCTGAAAAGGATGTTGAGGTGCAGGTATCTCCCGAAAAGGCTGCGGATGAGGAAGTGGCCCTGGAGGAAACTCCTACTGTTGATCCCAAAGGTATAAAATGAAATTATCAATCTTCTTTTCATAGATTAATAGCTAACATCTCTATCTTTGATCCATGCAGAAATCGAATCTTCTCCAGCTCCTCCAGTGTGCACGGATATAGTACCTGTAACGACGATAGCTAGCAGCAGTCGTCATTTATCAGGTGGCTCTGAGGCAGGCAGTAGCCAGACAGTAATGTCTGAGGCTACTTCTGCTAGATTGGAATCTGGGCCAGCAGATGACCGAATCATCACTGAACCAAGCCATGGTAAGATTGCTTTTACTTTTGATTTTTTTAATAGCTGCAAATGACAGACAAAATGATAAAGTTTATCTGTTTTTGTAGAGGAACAACCGGGAGGAGCAACCAGCTCTACTTTTGCTCTCTTATTTAAAGAGCCTTCCATCCAAGTGGATGAACGTCCTACTGCTTCATCATCAACAGGAGTCGCTGCTACTCCTGGTGCTTTGGCCACCAACCAATTTGTCATCAGCTCTTTCACCAACTTCTTTTTTAACTCTTTTGGGACCCTTAATAGATAGGGTAATAGAGAAGAAAGAGGCTAATTTTTCTACAGTTAGAGGTCCAACCTCTTACTTGATTAATGCCATCCGCAGCCAAGGTGATGAAGCTCAGGCTACATTTCTTGATCATATATTAGATGAGTTAGAGACTTCAGTTAAGAGCTACAAAGAGCTAAGAAAGGGAGAGATAGAGCCTCTGGTGCAAGCTGAATTTGAATGGATGTCTCAAGAGGCCGCGGTCGAGAAAGTTAATTTCCAAGTTCTCTTAGATACTTTTACTGCCAAGTCCGCTGAATACAACTCCAAAGTAGAAACAGTGGCATCTATTGCTGAAGAGAAAGAAAGGAAAGTTGCTGAATTACAAGCAGAAATTATCCGTCTTCAGGAAGAACTGAGACTTGCTCAATTAACTCTGGAAGATGAGGCTACCCAACATCAAACTGCAATTCAACAACTTGATGTTCTGACTCAAGAGAGAGATGAATATGCTGCAGCTCACCAAGCTGAAATCACTCGCAGACTAGTAACCCTGCCAACCTTCGATGATAAATCTAGGATGGAAGAAGCTAGGAAACGAGTGATGGAATCTCGTGAAGAGCAACTACAAATTTTGAAGCAGCAGATGACCAATTTGATGACACCACCGGCTGAGTAGAAGGGTCTTTTGTATCTTCTGGTTTTTCATGATATATGTCTTTGTAACATCTATCATCTTTGATCAATAAAAAGACATTTTTGTGGCTCTATTACTTGTTGCATATCTTATTCAGATATAAATAATAGCGATAGAAAATATATTCAGAGGTACAAGACATGATATATTTTTCGATTCTAGAAAATAATCATATTCAATTATATCTGCTCAGAGGTAATATGGACGTAGCAAATATAATTTATTGAATATCATTATTTCAATAGACAACTTAATCAAAGATGACAAGTTGCTGACATGAACTGGATGATTCGTCAAAACAAATGAACGAAATGAATCGTCGGATGAATGTAATGAACGGGTAAACCATCGGATAAATGAACGAGCGAACCATCAGATGAACGGACGAGCCGTCAGATGAATGTGTGAACGGGTGAACCGTCGGATGGATGTGTGAACGGGTGAACCGTCAAATGAATGTGATGAACGGGTGAACCGTCGGGTGAATGAATATAATGAACGGACGAACCGTCAAATAAATGTGATGAACGGAAGAACCGTCGGATGAATGAATATAATGAACGGACGAACCGTCGGATGAGTGTGATGAACAGATGAACCGTCAAATGGATGTAATGAACGGGTGAACCGTCGAATAAATGTGTTGCTTCATAATCTTACGACTCTCTGTCTATAAATAGAACAGAAAATCAGATGGGATGGTCACTTTCACTTTTCAACATAAAGATGTCGTCTGGAGATGCATCCAAGAAGGCTGAGGTCGCCCCGAAGGTGGAAGCGGGACTGAGGAACATCTAGTCGAGCCAGCTCAACCAAAAAAGATGGCAGCGGGCGAAGGTTCGTCTGCTCCCAAACCGTCAAAGGACATCTTGGACTTCCTTCTTGAACCAGAAAATACTGAAGAAAAAGAGGTCATGAGGATGGCTACTTGCAAGTTCCTGGTGGGTTCCAGCAAGAATGTTCTTGACTCTTTTGCTGATCATATTTTTGATAAGGATGGTAGTGGCCCGCGTCCCAATTTTGAGAAGGATGATAGTGATCTTCCTTGATATTATGTACTATCATTCAAGATGAAATAAACTAAATTTTATTTATGAACTTGTCTGATAATTACAATCAATGTCTGTTACATTTACACATAATACTTTTTGAGGAATTTGCCGTTGATGGACATCATTGCAACTCGACCGTCTAGCTCTGTGAGTTGATAGGCTCCATTTGAGAAGACTTTGCTCACGATATATGGCCCTTCCTACTCTGCATCGAACTTGCCTTTGCTCGAGTGAGTCATAGTCATAGGACGCCTTACAGTTAGAACGAGCTCTCCTTTCTGAAAAGCTCTGACCTTAACTTTGTGGTTGAAAGTCTTTAAGATGCGGGCTTGGTATAACTCAATATGCTGTTGAGCCAATAGCCGCTTCTCATCGAGCGCTTCTAACTCTTGAAGTCGAAGAAGATCGTTGTTCTCTGTCGTGAGTTCATTGGCGATGGCAATCCTCAAAGACGGAATTTGGAGTTCCAGAGGTAGAACTGCTTTACAGCCATACACCAAAGAGAAGGGTGTACAGCCTGTAGGGTTGCGGACCGTAGTACGGTAGGCCCAAAGACATTCTCCAAGCTTTTCACTCCAGTTTCGTTTGTTAGTAGGCACAAACTTTTTGAGGAGCTTGATGAAAGTCTTGTTGAAAGCTTCATCTAAGCCATTAACAGCAGGATTGTAAGCTGTCGAAGCGACATTGTCAATCCGATGATCGTCACAGAACCTTGTGAATTTTTGGCTAATGAATTGAGGTCCATTATCATGGATGATTCTTCGAGGTACACCAAATCTATAGATGACATGGTGTTTAACGAAGTTGATGACGCTGCTGGTCTTGACTTCAGCCAATGGTATAGCTTCAGCCCATTTAGAGAAGTAGTCGGTTATTGCCAGTATGAACCGATGTCCTCTAGAAGAAGGAGGATTGATGGGACCGACGATATCCATGCCCCAAGCTTCAAAAGGCCAGGAAGCAGCAGTCAGATGAAGGAATTCCGATGGTTGATGAATAAATTCTGCGTGGATTTGACAAGCTCGACATTTTCCTCGCATATTAGATGGTATCAGATACCATAGAGGGCCAGTAATAATCCTTACGTCGAATGCGATCCTGTAGCTTAGGACCGGGTTGATGTGCTCCGCAAACACCATCGTGAGCTTCACGCAATACTTGCTTTGCTTCATCACCAGCAAGACAGCGCAAGAGTAGGCCGTCATAAGTCCGCCGGTAGAGAGTTTTGGTGGTCTGATTCTAGTAGAATCGGAGAGACCGTCGACGAATACTCGTAGCCTCCTTGGGATCTTCAAGAAGTATGTCATGGACCACAAAGTCGATGAAAGGAGTTCTCCAATCTTCATTGATAACATTGGTTTCAGTAAGATTACTGAACTCAATATTACGATTGTTTTCGACGCAGAACAATTCCCGATTAGAGACAACCACCACCTGCTGTCTTTTGATAGGGATGGCTAAGACTGCTACAAGATTAGCCAAAGCATCTGCCTCAGTATTGCAAGCTCGTCGGACATATTCGATGAAGAAGGCTTTGAATGATGTAGCCATGTTGATTGCCGCTTTATAGTAAGGCACTAGATCTTGATGGCGAACTTCATAAGTCCCTCTAACCTGATTAACAACCAGCTTAGAGTCACCATAGACTTCAAGATACTCGACGTTAAGTTGTTTGGCTAGCTGAAGACCAATGAGTAGAGCATTGTACTCTGCCACATTGTTGGAGCAAGGCTCATCTAAGGAGTAGGCTCTTTGGATAGCTGACCCATCTGGAGAAACAAGGACAACTCCAACTCCTGCGACAATGGCACCATTGGGTCTAATCCTGGATGCACCGTCAAAGAATAGACGCCAAGTAGGAAATTCTTCGGAGATTGTATTAGATTCCAAAGTCTCGTCTGGAATTTCATCATAGAGTTTAGACGTCTCTGGAACAGGATGAGCTGCTAAGAAATCCGCCAGTGCTTGACCTTTGACAGACTTTTGAGGAACATATACCATGTCATATTGGGCTAGCAGAATGGCCCATGTAGCCAGCCGAGAATTGAGTGTGCTAGGCTTCTTTATCAGTACCCGAAGAGGATGAACTCGGGATATGACATGAATAGTTTGGCCAATGATGTAATGCCGAGTCTTTTGAACAGCAAACATAAGAGCTAGGCATTCTTTTTCGACCGGACTATAACGGTGTTCAGCACCAATCATAGTACGACTGAGGTAGTAGATGGCTTGTTCGTGGCCTTCTTTGTTCTTTTGGACAAGTAAAGCACCTAATGAATGATCCATAGCACGGACATACATTAAGAATGGTATGCCAGAGATTGGTGGCACCAAGACTGGTGGATTCATAAGATACCGCTTTATGTCATCAAATGCTCGTTGACATTCTTCAGTCCAAACGAAAGATACACCTTTCTTCATGAGTTGCGTAAATGGTCTGCAGCATCCAGACAGATTCGAAATGAATCTCCTGATGTACGCAAGTCGACCTTGGAATCCTCGTAGCTCTTTTAGGTTGCGTGGAGGACGCATATCTTGAATGGCTTTATCTTCTCGGGATCCACGTGTATACCCTTAGAGGTAATAACGAAGCCGAGAAATTTGCCACTAGAGACACCCAAGAATGACTTGGTGGAATTCATTTTGAGTTGATGTTGGCGCATGAGATTGAAGATAGTTCTCAAGTCTTGGATGTGATCTTCCTTTAGACGACTTTTGACAGCAATATCATCGACGTAGCATTCGACAGTCTTGCGCTGATGATTTCGAAATATGGTACTCATGGCTCGTTGGTATGTTGCACCAGCGTTCTTGAGACCAAATGGCATGACAGTATAGCAGTAAACTCTGCGAGGAGTACGGAAAGAAGTATGTTTTTCATCTTCAGGATTCATCCGAATCTGATTATATCCGGAGAATCCGTCCATGAATGATATTCTTTCGAATCCACAGGTGTTGTCAATCATGACGTCCGTGATAGGAAGAGGAAATTTATCTTTTTGACATGCTTCATTAAGATCCCGAAAGTCGATGCAGACTCGAACTTTGTCGGTTTTCTTTAGAACTGGAACAACATTGGCTACCCAATCAGGATGCTGCTCTTCTCGGATAAAGCCACAAGCAATGAGCTTCTTGACTTCATCGTCGATTGCGTCCATCATTTCTGGCTTGAAATGCCGTTGTTGCTGTTTGACTGGTTTTGCATTCGACAAGATGTTTAGTTTGTGAGTAGCAACTTTGGGATCTAGACCTGGCATGTCTTCATAACTCCAAGCAAAGGCATCAATGTATTCTTTAATAAGAAGAATTAATTCTTGCTTATCTGTCTCTGGGAGGTTCTTGCTGATGAATATTGGACGAGGTGATCCGATCTCTCCTACATCAACTTGAACTAATTGATCTTCAGTAGGAGGTTCCCTTTGTTCAAATCGGAGTTCCCATTGGGTATCCATTCGTTGAGCCCAAGGATCTGTTTCTGGACTTTCTTCAACGTCCTCGTCATAGCCTTCCGGAAGTTCGACAGAGACCATGTTAGAAGATACAGTCAGCCGATGAACTTGATCGATGCTGGTATCAGAATCCCATGATCTGGAATCAGAAGAGTTAGAGCGTTCTTCACTATCGGATTCGGAGCCTGCTGGGGATAATACTGGAGGAGAAGCATATTCGAGACCTCTTTTGGTCCTGCTGTAGTACATTTCTGACTTTCCTTTCGGCACGGCCGTACAGATAGGAGTTCTTCTTACTTTACCGTAGTTGAGTCCGCTCTTGAAGTCGTAACCCATCTTTCGAATGATGTCTTTTGATTGTTGACTATAACGACGGAGTTGAAGATGCCCCGTGTTGTTACTTTTGCTATCATCCGTATAGCTAAATTGTTGTTCCGGTCCTTTACTAAAAAGTATTGGACTCTCGCCTTTCTTACGAGTGGGAACAATATGATATAAATCTTTTGGAAGTTCAAGTGAGACTTCTGTTTGAAGAGATGGTACAACTTCCATTGTAAATGATTGAAAGCTATCTAACATATCCAAATAGCACTTAGCATGATAAACGACATCAGTATACTAGAAAGTAGATGCTTTTTCATTGATTTCTACATTTGTATTTACAGCAGGACCTTTAGCCTTAGCAGGCTTGGTCAGATTGATTACAAGAGGGGGAGAAGAAGAACGTGGAGGAGGATTGGTTTTGTTACGACGGAGGTCGATAACAAGCGGCTCAGAGGAGGTGAGCTCCCTTTTATCCTTGTTATGAGATAAATCAATAACAAGTGGCTCAGAAGGGGTGAGCTACCTTTTTTCCTTGTTACGACGTAAGTCTATAACAAGTGGCTCAGAAGAGATGAGCTCCCTTTGATCATGATCGTCATCAATTGGTTGCTTCTGAACTGGCAAGTGGATAGCCAGTGGCTTGGAAGACTGTAGACGAAAAATACGCCCTTTGATAGGTATGATAAGGGTATCATTGGGCACTGTTTCTTGCTCTTCTTCAGTGTCCAGAGACATGACAACCTTCATGAATTCATCCTTGTACATACGAGCATCGTTGCAGTATGCTTCGACGCCTTTGAAAGGATAGAGATCAGCAACCTCTTTTTGCACTTCTCCATTGTCATCGACATATTTGAAACATTGATGGAGAGTCGAAGGACAATTTTATGCTTATACAGAAATGGTCTTCCCAATAAAGCATTGTAGGAACAACCATGATTATCAATGATGTAGAAGGTCACCTTTGTGCGAAGATTGCCTATTTGGAATTTTAGGCGAATCTTGCCCAGAGGTTCACTCCTTCCCTGGTTGAACCCGAGAATAGTGGTGATTGTACTGGAAAGACTATGCACTAGGATCTTCAGCGCATCCAACATTGTCTTCAGCATGATACTGAGAGCAGACCCTGGATCTATCAGAATGCGATCGACTTTCATCGAATCGACATATCCTGTATAGTAGAGAGGACGGTCGTGCCTATTGTCTTCCATCAATATGTCATCCTGTGTGAAAGTTATGTTTGGAATTAACTCCAACAGACTATGACAATGGAGGCAAGAGACTGGTTCTAGTTTTGGCTTCTTTAGCAGGGCTAGACAAGTTTCAGCTTGCATGAGAGCCTCGTTCAGAGTTTTTCAAGTCTCTTTGGAGAGGCGCAAGAGCTCGAAAATTGAAAGCCGGGCCGGTGTATTAGCTAACTGAGCCAAGAAATCAAAATTGTAAGGCTTCTCAAGTCTGGAAGGAGATGACTTCTTCAAAGGTTTGTCAAAGCGGACTTGCTGTTTGCCTTTGTCGGATATCGTCGGTTTGGAAGGAGTAGACTCTACAACCGGTGAAGATACAGTAGGAATATCCTCTGTGGAAGTAGGCTGCACTATAGCAGGCTCAGAAGAAGAAGCAGGATTCTCTTGAGCTTTGGGGTAATCCTTTAAATAGGCTTTCCCTGATCTGGTGCCCAGTAGAATTTTCTCGTCGACTATGGGGTCAAAAGACACCATATTGCAAGTCTTTGTCTTGCCTTTGGAGCAGTCTTTCTTCTTGAAGGAAGAGGGAAGTTCGAACTCCGAGGCTAAATCCGGATGGATCCATATAATCTCGCCATTATCAAGAGACAAGGGAACGAGACCTTCACATCGTGGAGGAGGGAGATTCTCGATCTCAAGAGTAGCTTTGGGGATAGGAATGACACCATGTTGTACCATCTGCGGAGGAAAGTCACCAAATTGAACTGAGACCATATTTGCGGTAACAGTCTTCTCGTCTTGCTACAAAGTGACAACACCAGCATTGACCAGCTCTTGAATTTTGCCTTTGAGCACATAACATACTCGAGTGGGATGTCCAATGAACCTGTGATAAACATAGTACTTAGGATGATCAGTCTTACCGACTTCATCGGGCTTTTTGGGATCTGGAGCTTATTGCTTTTGATCAAGCAATCAAAGATGCTCACTATGTCATTCTCGTCAAAAGAGTACTCCACTTTCGGACGAGGTTTCCTTGGTGGAGGTGCTGAAGGAGTAGAAGTGGACGTAGGGGGAGCTACGTTGACTGCCAGAGATTTTTTGTTCTTATTCAAATTGATATTCAAAGTTTCTTTTCCCTTGCGGTTGTTCTGGCGATTGCCACCACCTGATGTCTGGTGTTCATCCCGGTTGGAGTTAGACATTTGTACCCCTAGTTGCTTGAATTTGTCGGCGCTAACTTCAGCTGCTTTAGCGTTGACAATGAAGGATGGCCAATCTTGGAACTGAGTAGACCCCGTCCACATGCTGAGGATAGGCAAAAGATTTGCCTTGCAAGTGTCTATGGTGACAGCGGCCGGAGTTCCAGGAGGCATTTTCAAAGCTTCTCGGCAGAACCTTTCAATAAAATTCTTAGCGGTTTCATTGTGTCTTTGTTTGATTTTATTGAGGGCTGACATAGTCATGTCGTTGATCCCCTCATAGAATCGTTTCAAGAAGATTTGTTTTAGACCAGAGAAGGAGGAGATACAACCATCGGACAAGCTTCTGTACCAATCGTATGCTACGCCAGCTAAACAACCAACGAATACTCTGGTAAGAAGAGCGTCGTTTGGTTGAAGTTGGACAGTCATAACCTCAAAGTGGTTAATGAACTGACTGGGAGAAGTGCTGCCATCAAACAGTGAGATGGTTGGGATCTTGTACTTTAGAGGAAATGGGACTTCCTTCCATTCAACTGGATAGGGTTGCTTGATCCCCAACCTTTGTAAGTTGTCCTTCTCCTTGAAAGCCTCGAACTGAGTGCGTAGGAGCTTGACAGCTTCATTGGCATCTTCCACTGATGTAGAAGGAGCAGGCTGAATCACAGTGTTAGGGGGAGAAAAAGCGTGATAAGCACTACCCCCAGCACCTGACTGACTGGGTGTAGGTTGGATCTGTACAGGAGGTATTGGAAGAGATGCTACCCCCAGTCCTGTATTGACAGGCACCGACGATGCTATGATTTCAGGATTTACAGGAGGTACGGTCGGTGGTACTGTATGCTGGGCCATAATGATGGAATGCATACTTGCAACCATTTCAGCCATGGTCTTCAGCTTGTCTTCTAGTGCAGCTATTCGTTGTTCTTGACTAGCTGAACTGGAAGCATCAGGGTCTTTATTGACAACATAAGCTGTCACTTCTCTGGGTACAGTGGAGGACACTGTCTGTTCTGAGCTTTCACTGTATGCATCATAGTCGGAGAAAGAATCATCTCCTGAGTGAGAAAGGGGAAGATGACCGGAAGGATCTTGAAGATTCCTTTGACCGATTGTGTCTCGGCTTCGGGATCGGGTATGTTGGAATACTCCTTCAGAGGATTCTTGGAGTAGATCCAAATACCGTTGGCTTAGCTTGCGAGGCTTCCCGTGCTTGGAGCACTTCCTACCCCCAGTGTCTCTGGAAGTCATCTTGACAGAAGCGTACAAAACTTCGTCTTCATCTTCTGACATAGGTTCAGATTTTGAAAAGTTCAGACGATCGAAGACAGATCGTCTGGTTGTCTGACAACAACACTTGATGACGACTTTGTGATTATAATGGTGTCCAAGTGGTTGTACTGGGGATATTGAAATGTTGTCCCGTTTTTGCTTGAGATGTTCTCTGAGATCGGGAACAGCCACGGGACGAGAAGAAGTCTGAGGGACATATTCTTTGACAACATTCGGAACATGGTTCCGGTTCTTCAAATGTTTTGTCCCTTGAGTGTACAGGAAAGTACTCATTTCATTAGCATATAGGTGTCAGGTTTTTGATCATGGAAGTTTGCTTCTGATGCTGGTTGGTCTTCGGCATTGGTTGTTTGCGTTTCACTGAAGTTGGTCGATTGAGATAAGTTCTTAGATCAGCAAACTCACCCCCAGGGGTTTCTGTCTGAGACACCAGCAATTTTCCCTGTCTTGAACGGGATATCTGAAGAGTTGGGAGATCTTGGAACTCTGCTACCGGAGTAGGCAGAATACCTCTCTGATCAGTACACTTTCCTTTGGCAAGGAGGGAAGAAGAACCCTTAGTAGAGGGAGTTCTTGTACTGACTGGTGCCGGAGCACATTCAGTTTGATCTTCTACGGTAAAAACCGAAGAAGACTGAGAAAAGACCAAAGGGCCTTTTCCTTTGTTTTGTGAAGAAGGATTAGCTAAAGAGCGTTTCCCTCTGTTGTCTTCCAAGTCATGGGACGAGGAAGTTTGAGAAAAGACCAACGGGCCTTTTCCTTTGTTCTGGGGAGGAGGAGGAATAGCCAAAAGACTACCCCCAGTGGATTGCACAGGAGCAACAGGGTGCTTGAGAGGAGGAGCAGAGCTTTTCCCCTTGCTGTGAGGAGAGGAGAGATTAGCCAAAGGGCTGTCTCTCTTGGATTATGCAGACACAGTTTGCGCATGGGTTGATGGCGCACTGGCAGATTGTGCATGAGTAACTCTGGCAGAAAGTCTTCTGGCCTCAGTCACAGTGGCTTGCGCAGCAGGAGCCTTGTTACCAGAGTGCTTGGGTTGCACTCTGGTTGCTGGAGTGGTGGATTGTGCAGGCAAAGTGGCAGCCAATTGCGCCAGAGGAATAGGAGTCTTGCACTTTGATAGAGCAGCATATGAAGTAGTTTGTGCACTGGCAACAGCAGACTGCACATGAGCAGTAGCAGCAGATTGTGCAACAGCAGAGACAACAGACTGTGCAACAGTCTTAACAGCAGAGACTTTAGACTGCGCAACAGTCTTGGTGGCAGAATCAACAGACTGTGCAGCAGTCTTGGGGACCCACACTGGGCTCACTTTGCTCGTGGCAGAAGTTGTCGCAGTACGAGGGGTGGTCCTGGAGTTGATCATGGCTTCGTAGGCCGTCTGGTTGACCTTTACAACCAGCGTCTTCTGCGTCTTTCCGATAGACGCAACGTCATATTGAGTTGTCACTTCCTCGTCGGAGGAGAAAGTCGTCTCCAGCAGAGTCGCCATTTTGTTTGCAAAAACAAAAGTTGATCTTTATTTCAACAAACTTTGTAAAGAAGATTACAAGAATTCTGGGAAAGTACAACTATAGGAATCCGATCTGAATGACGATCGCTTTATCCCTTGGACGATGTGAACTTTGAAGACGGTAGCCTCTGAAGATTGCAGCAGCACTTTGGCAAGAACTCCTGATCTCTGATGATGATCTCTGATCTCTGTGTGCGTGTATGATCCTTCTAGGAAGGACTTGAAACTCTATTTATAGAGTTCTGGAAATAACTACTTTTTAGTTATTCTGGACTGCGCAAGTTGGATTGCGCTGCATTGGACCGCGCAGACACCAGACTGCGCTGGCAGTTGTTTGATCGTGGGCCAACTGTATAGGACACATGGCATTATTTGATTGAAATACGCATGATCGTGTACAGACGGTTAACATATAATGAGTCGTTGATGGCATGAAGGCCACGTGTACTTTGTCAGTTGATGGAGTGCGCCATTTGAATTGCGCTGGCTTCAGATTGTGCTAAGATAGACCGCGCTGGGCTGGATTACGCTGCAGGCAGATTGTGTTGCATGTACAGCTGTCCTCGAGCGCTGTGTTGCACGATAAACGAACAGTTTTCTCGTTCTTCGTGCTGTCAGCTGTCAGAAGATCTGATTCTTTGTCAGGTAATGATGACGAGGCCACGTCAGCATGCGCACTTGGATGAATGCGCAGTTCAACCTGCACAATCGAATTGTTGTGCAATCTATCTTCTGTGCAGTTCACTTGAAGGATGTTTAATTTGATTTTCATGACTTTGTTGATGGGTGCAACTTGATTTTTAGGACCTACAAGTGCTAGCTAGATATATATCTTAGATACTTAGGTAAGTATGTATAATTAGTGTCATGGGTATTTGAAACTGTATCCTAGGTAAGTACTAGCTAAGTATCTTAGATTCTTAGGTAAGTGTGTATAGTTAGTGTCATAGGTAAGTTCTAGCTAGGTATCTTAGATACTTATGTAAGTGTCCTTGTCAGTCCGAAGTCAAGTGTCCATGTCAGTCCGAAGTCAAGTGTCCATGTCAGTCCGAAGTCAAGTGTCCATGTCAGTCCGAAGTCAAGTGTCCATGTCAGCCCTTCTCTAAAAAAATAAGTTTACATCTGTAAGCCTTTTTTAGGCTTTTAGAGTTCTACCTATTTTCAAAAAAATAGGAGAAAAGACAAAGAACAAAGGGAATAAAAATAGTAAAAAATGTAAACATCTATAATACTTGGCCTTTTCTAATATTATTCGAAAATCCAGTAGAACTTTGAAAGCCTTAAAAATCTTGTAGAAGTAAATTGTCATGATGATGTAAAACCTTCATTGTAAGCCTATATAAAGGGCTCTTCTCAAGTTGATTGTGATACAAGTAAATGAAGAAACATTGTCCTCCATTTTTCTATCTCCATATCTCTTTACTTTATAGTACATTATCAACACCATGCTCTAGGAAATAGAAGAAGAAAGAAATATTTTACATAAGGGAGAAAGAGTTCTCTTAAGAAAAGAAAGGTAGAAATCACTTATATTGAAGAGGTAAGTCTAATCTTGTATACTTAGGTACATGCATGTTTTAGTAAAATTAAATGCACATTTGATTTATGTGTTTATAGATCGATTGAACGTAAGTTTTATAGATCTACTTTCTCTTTTAGTTTTAAATCTAAATTTGTATTGATCATGTTCACAATTTCATTCAAAATAAAATTTTTATAATAATCTATTTAAGATTACGTATAAATCTCATTTTTATATTTTTTTTCTTATGAACCTTACTCAAGTATGAAATTAATCTAGAATATCTTGAATTTTCTTCACTTATTTAGAATTAGTTAATTTTATTTAATTAGTTTATGTGAATTTGTTATTTCTATTATTTTATTTATTTGAATTCTATAAGGTACTACTTCACATTGTTGTATATGTGAATCGAATTATAAAAAAAAGTATCCAAAATATATTATTGTATAATGATCACATTGTTGTATATGTGATACACATAAGACATAATGTTATTTGATAGCGTTTTATCACATTGTTGTATTTGCGATAGACATGAGACATAATATTCTTTTATAGTGTTGTCACATTATTGTATATGTGATACACATGAGATATAATATTCTTTGATAGTATTTCATCACATTGTGGCATATGTGAAGTTTTGTAATCTTGAAAGTGCTTACCAATTTTCTTATTTAAATTAATTTACATCTAGTATAATTATTTTCTGCCATATAGATACCGAGTCTTGCAAGCTTGAATTCAAAGCTGTCATAGCAATTGGATGCAAAGTTGCAATTGCAGTCCAACACGCTTGATGGTACTATTAAGAAGGAAAATAAAGAATCTTTTGAAGCCAAGGCCAAGGCTTTGATTTTCCTACGATATTATACCCACGATGACCTAAAGATAAAATATCTATGCACGATGATCTAAAGATAGAATATCTATGTGAGGATGATCCATTAAATTTGTGGACATATTTAAAGGATATATTTGACCATCAAAGGATGGTAATCCTTCCGAACGCTCAAAGTAAATGATTGAATCTAAGATATCATGACTATAAAAACTAAATAATATAATTATGCTCTATTTAATATTGTTTTTCGCCTTAGATTGTATGGAGAAAAAGTAACAGAGACTCAAAGGATTGAGAAAATTATCTCCCTTTTTTATTTAAGTAATGTGCTTTTGCAGCAATAATACCGTGAAAGAAATTTTATAAAATACTCTAAACTGAAGACTGTCTCCTTGTACCAGAGACAAATAGCAACGTTCTCATAAAAAATCACAACTCTAAACCAATTGGTAAATAGCAATTCTTGAGGCAAATACCAATAATTTTGGGATTAGCAACGATCGTGGTGAAGGACGTGGACAGGGCATGAAAACAAGTTATGAGAGATGGTCATGGTTATCAACCTTACAAAGGTGGAAATAATGGTTCACAAAAGAATAAATGGAATAAGTTGACAACGCCCTCTAACAAAGGAAATCAAGTTACAAATGAACAGTTTGAGGAGATGCTTGAAAATCCACCTTCCATTGAATGAGCACTCGGTCAATTTATGTTTATTTCAAGTACTTATAAACTATTTATATTTGAAGTCATGTTTTATTTTATTTTATTTTTTGGTTTCCATCATAGAATGTCTAGGCCATGAGAGTTTTTTTACTGAAATTTTTTATTATGAATCTCGAGTTACATTTCTATAATATGATATTATCATTTGAAACGCTTAATTATTTCTTATTATACTTATGCTAGTTAGAATATATGTTCATAACAAAAATTATTTTTGTTTCACGTAAACCAAATAGTAGTAGTAATGACTGTCATAAATATAACAAAGATGGACATTGGTTTAAGCAATGTCGAGCTACTCAACAAGAGGTTGACAGATTCAAAGAATCCAAGAAAAATGACTTATATGTGTTTGGTGGATAGTGCTACAACACATGATTTTGAAGAATCAAAAGTTTTTCTCAAATTTAGTATTTGGCATGCATAAAGTGCCAACAATTGCTGGACCAGCCCATATAATTGAAGGCTTTAGAAGAGCATACATCATGTTACATAATGGTACTCAAATCTATTAGCAGAATGGGTTATACTCAAGCGGTTCCAAAAAAGAATTTGTTAAGTTTCAAGGATATACGCAAAATGTGTATCATATTGAAATTAGAAAAGATAACAACAAAGACATTATGTATCACATCTAATGTTGGGAGCAAAAGGCCCAAAAAGGATTTTGTTAAGTTTAAGGATATACGCAAAATATGTACCATATTGAAACTCGAAAAGATAACAACAAAAAGATATTATATATCACATCTAATGTTGGGAGCAAAAGGCTCACATTAGCAGAATTCTCTTGTCTTTCGGTGGGTTTGTTTTACACTACCATTGGTATAATTGAATATAGTATGAATGTGGAAAAATGTAAAGCCAATGATCATGTCTTATATAGCATTTGGCATGACCTTTTGGGTCATCTGGGACAAACTATGTTCAACCGGATCATTAATAATTCTTGTGGGCATTTATTTGAAAATTATGATCTTGATTTATCGAAGAATCACCTGTGTGTTCTTTGTCTACAAGGAAAGTTTATCACTAGACCATCTTTCCTAAAAGTTAAAAATGAGTCTCCTACTTTCTTACAAAGAATACAAGGAGACATTTGGTCCTATTCATCCTTCTAGTGGTCCTTTTAGGTATTTCATGGTACTCATAGATGCATCCACTCAGTAGTCACATGTTTGTTTATTGTCTACTAGAATTCTTAAATTTTCTCTTTTTTGGCCCAGGTTATTAAACTTAGATATCAGTTTCCTGATAACTCGATTAAAAATAAATTAGACTTGATAATGTCGCAGAATTCACCTCACAAGTTTTTGATAATTATTGTATATTATTAGGATTGGGTTAGCTGAGTCATGTATTAAACATCTCCAACATATAATTAGATCTCTACTAATGCAATTTGGGCAAATTGAGGCTTGAGGACATAATATTTTACATGTTGAATCTCTAGTTAAATTTATATCCATTGTCTACCATATCTTCTTTACATATACAACTTATTAGTGGTAAACAACCAAACGTTTCATATTTGAGAAAGTTTGGATGTGTAGTATATGTCCCAGTTCCATCTTCCAAAAGAACTAAGATGGGTCTCCAATGATGTTTGGGAATATACATTTATTTGAGTTTTATTCCATAATAAGGTATTTGAAACCAATAATTGATGACATCTTTACTACAAGATTTGGTGATTGCCAATTTGATGAGAGAGTCTTCCCGCCGTTAGGGGGAGGTAAGCAACAAATTGTTCATATAGAACAATCTATTACTAATGAACGACGTGAATTGAAATGGAATATGCCTACTCTATCTAATCAAGATCCAATAACTCTATAATATGATTACGAGACAAGAAGAATGATACATTTGCAAGAAATTACAAATCAATTACCAGATGCATTTAATGGTATCGCAAAGGTAACTAGATCACATGTGTCGGCTATGAATGTGCAAGCCGGAATCATTGTTCTAATGGAACAAAATCCAAACAAGGCGGAAAATGAATCTACTACTACATGTCAAAATTGTGGTAGGCCTATAGGTTCCAAGGATAGTGCTCCTAGAAAGAGGAGAACTAATGAAACAACTTGTCCTGATAAAAGTTCGGTAGTGGACGGAGCTTCGAAAATAAATAATAAAGATGCACATGTTTCCAAATTTACTGAAATGCCTATGGATGCCTCTAGAGAGGCACAAGTACATGGAAATGAAGAGATCTCGATATTCCATGCATGTTCAGGTGAATTGTGGAATAAAAAAGCACTTGTCATTGATAACATATTTAGCTAAGAAATAGCTACTGAAATATCAAAGGACAATGATGGTTGTGAAAATGAACTACGTAGTTTAAATGAATGTCAACAAAAAAAGATTGGCCAATCTGGAAAGATGTTATTCAAGCATAATTAAAATCTTTAGAAAAACATGGTGTGTTTGGACCAATAGTGGAAACACTAAAGGGCATAAACCATGTTCGTTTTAAATGGGTGTTTCGTGAGAAAATAAAATAAGTGGAACGAAGCTGAAAGATACAAAGCCCGACTTATAGCACAAGGTTCTCTCAAAGACCTGGAATTAAATTTGTTTCTCTCTCCAGTTATGGATGTTATTATTTTTAGATATCTAATTAGTCTCGCAGTTTATGAAAATCTTGATATGTGACTTATAGATGTTGTAACTGCATATTTGTAAAAAATTTAGAAGGATTTACAATGCCATAGACTAAGTCAAAGGGAATGTGTTCAATTAAACTTAGACGAGCAATATATAGGTTGAAATAATCCAAAGAATATAGTATAATCATCTTATTTTATATTTGACTAAAGAATGATACAAAAATAGTCAATTTTATCCATGTATCTTCATTAAGAAATTCGGAAATAGATTCTCGATAGTAGCAGTATTTATGGATGATATAAAACCTGATCAGGTTTCCTATAGAATTTGACAAAACTTTAAACTATTTGAAGAATGAATTTAAAATGAAAGACTTAAGAAAGATAAAAGCTTGGTCTCGGTTTGCAAATAGAACGAAGTTACAGTAGAATATTAGTGCATCAATCCCGATATATTGAATTTTTTTTAAAATGATTCGGAATGGACAAAGCAGATCCACTAAGTACACCTATGGTTGTACGCAAGTAGGATTTGGATAAAGATCCATTCTGATAAAAGGAAGAAGATGAAAAAGTTCTTAGTCCTGAAGTACCATTTTTGAATGCTATTGGAGCACTACTATATCTAAACAATGCACAATACAATATATTGCATTTTCTATTAATTTATTATCTGGATATAGTTTTGCACCTACACTTAGACATTAGAATGGAGTTAAACATGTATTGAGGTATCTTCGTGGAACAACTAACATGAGATTATTTTATTCTTGTGTGTTATACCCATGAATTTTTGAATTATTTTTTATTATTTATTTGACTTTAATTGAGATTTTTGGAATTTGTAATTATTTTTAATTAAATAGTTGTTATTATAGAAGGCTTTAGTCATGGTTAAGATTTGAAGTACAAGACGACTAGAAATTGTGGCAAAGAGAGTGTGGTTGTGTGCTTTGACTAGTGTTTTAGCAATGGTAGAGATGGTCGAGCCATATGTGTGTTCTAACTAGAAAAATCAGGCCAAGTTGTGACTCGACCCCTATATTAAGATTATGACTTTTAGAAGACTCGGTTGTACCGATTTAGTCCGAATTGACCCGAACCCAATCCAGGTCCACGTAGTCGGGTAGTGCTTCCAAAAGGTCCATGTAGATGCATATTGCATATATGTTTTGGTGATTTATTATAGTGACCTTATTTTTTATTTTTCATAAATAAATGTTATGCTTTCTATAAAATGTTATTGATAGTTAATATTCTTTTATGGAGAAACCTTCCCTGAATTTATTAGGGCTACTTTTCATTTAAATATTAGTATAATTAATTTTGGGATATTCGCTATATTAGTGCATACAATTTTGTTATCTTGGATTAATGAGCATTATTATCCTTATAATGCATATTATATATATTTATGGTAAACCAATATATTGTATATTTTT
>JANAVB010036776.1:0-60391 GCA_029216955.1 Iris pallida | reverse complement strand
TATGTTGTGATGTTACCTCCATTCGGAGGTATGAACTGTACAGGTACCTATATTGTAGATGATTGACCTAGGACAGCGTTCTACCGCCGACACTGCGGCGTAGGCTGGACGTACCCACTTCTCGTGCCCTTACTCTAGGGTGCGGGTCGTGACAGATCCCGACCAAGTCGACCAGACCCCCGTGCGAGCCCTAACTCCGGCCGCCTCCATCCGCAGTTGCTGCCCCCGCGCCCGAACGTCGGCCTCCGCGGAGCTCCCACCAGCGCCACCGCCCGGGCCTCCGCCGACGGAAACCCCCCGCCTCTTCCTCCTCTGAAGCCGCGATCCGCCGCTGCAGTCGCCGACCCCGGCGACCGCCAGTAAACCCCTCCGACGCTCCTCTCCAGGCCGCCGCCACTCGAATCCCGGCCGCCTGCGTCGATCTCCACCAGACCGCGCCAGGCCATCGCCGCTCACTTCCTCCTGGTCGCACGGCGCCGTGACCTCCCCTCCGTCGACATGGACCGCCGCGCCGCCGCCCTTGCCGCCGGAAATCCACCGGTAACCCCTCTTCCACTTCTTCCCACGCCTCTCTACCACTCTCTCTCTCTCTCTCTCTGTTAACAGTATAAATTAGGGATGGACCGCAGTATGTAATGGTTTTAAGGGTATTGGTTTTATTTTTATTTTTATTATTATTATTATTATTATTATTATTATATATTATATTATTATTATTATTTCAAACAGATTTTTTTGTATCAATACAAAACAGAATATTCTTATTAACATTTATTAGTTTACTTATCATCATTATTATTTTCTATGAATTATATAAGATAGTTCCAAGTATTATTATTATCATTTTATTAATTTTTAGAAGTGATTTATAATTATTATGATTATTATGTCTCATTTTTATTTTATAATATTTACCTAAAAGTGTTTTCTCTACTAGTAAATATAGTTTAAAGTATTTTCCTACAAACATATTTGACGAATAAAAACCTACTTTTAATATTATGTTTCTAAAAATAGTATATATATATATTTTGTCCGTAACTTCTCCCCGCCTATCGCCATTTGTCATAACTAATCATAATCTATTTCCTTGCGACTTCAGACCTCTGCCCATCGACCATGGCTATTGGACACATCAGAATATGTCGAATCATCGCACCACTCCAGGCGACACACCAGGCAAGACACCTTGCCACTACTGTTTAAATTTCTGCTCAATATCATGCATGTTTTAGTTGTTTCTTTTTAAATTATATGTAAGTACAAATTACTATATTTTATGCAATTGACTTAGAGTTAAGGGACTACCAACAAATTTAGTGTGTCTCATTGACTTGTCACGATTAAACACGAGTTGTGTGTGTGAGTTGTGAGTCGCATATAGATACAGACTTGCGTACCGACCGTACATCGGTGCGTACAGGCCGTGCGTTAGGATATAACTGTCAATAGATTGTGTAGAAGACTTGGCGGTTATTAAGAATTAAACAGTGTCGTGGAGACGACGCATGTATAGTATCATGGGGGGGAGGGGACAGCTACTAGCGTAGGGGCTACATTTATTTTTTTACACACTTTTGGGGACGAGAGTGACTCATATGAGTATCACTTTCTGTCCCCGGGCGATAGTGTCTCGGATGAGCGCTACTTACTGCCTCTCTTATTACTCTGCTGATCTTACAGCCCCTGCGTAGAACGTTGTCCTCAAAGTGCATATCACCTAGAATGGGTAGGAACCTTTACGCATGTATACTTTTTCTATTGAGCTCTTACTATTCAGTTTATGGCATGATATTATGTGTCTTGTTACGTCCCTCTGAGGACCTGGTTTTTCCCCAGGTGTGTATTTTCGTGATTTCTTGCAGGTGCTCTAGCTAAGGCCATGACTTGCGCTCTATTCCGTCGTGTTGATTACTCTTGGATTCGTCACTTGCTTTCGCTTGCTAAAATTCTTTTCTTGTATATTTTTCCATATTTAATTTGGTTGGTAGTGGACTTTGTCTCCACCCAACTATTGTGTACTTGACAAACTCGAAGTTGCTTTATATCATTATTTATCTTTATGGATAAGATTTAGTTGTCTTGGATTACTACATTTACAGCTTATGTATGCATACGAGGTCCATGTATTTCGTATGTATACAGCTGGCATGTCTACGTACTTGGTCCTACGTATTTTGGGACTAGGGCGTTACATGTTTTTGTGGTGGCCCATGCAGGTCAAGTTTGTCACTTCGGTTACGTAATTGTACCGATGTGGACCTGCAATATAGGATTAGAATCTAGGAATCTCATCCACCTACTTGACATCCTTCTTGACTTCAAATTTTGAACTCTCGTTCGCCCTCCTTGATTTGCATCTCGCTTGACTCCTTCTACCGTAAATTCTTAGTTTCGTGCTTAGTGACAATTAGAAAGATGACTACACTCGTATATGCTCATAGGTTAAACACATGGCTAGATGGATTGCATTGACAATCATAATGCATGGAGATTTTATTTGAGTTATAAAGGCATTTATTCTTAAGGATTAGTTAATTCCAAGTTGGGTAGTAACATATTTTTCGCTTTCAAATGATAGTTGGAATTTTATTTTGCTATTACATGGTGGTGTACACAAGAGAATAGCTAGACGAGAAAACAATTTAGGATTTACGATTTTTGCAAATTGTGAAATAGACTATGATTTAGCGGGATATGAAACCGATTTGGAAAACATTTTTAATTACGACATATGATTTACGATTAAGTTCAAGTTTGGATTGAATATGTTAAAGTTTATCTCAAAATTTTTAAAGTACTTTAAATCATAAGCTATGATTTTGTAACGACTAGAGAAAATGAAGGGTTTATGAATTACGGTTTATTAGAGAGCTTGGGGTTTTGAATTGATTCTACGATTTACGAATTATATGTATTTAATTTTGAGCTTGAAGAGATAATGGTAAAAAAAAAAAAATTTTGAAATATTTTTGGAGATATGAAATCGACTTTGAAGGAAAAAAAATTTAACATTTAAAATTTGCTCATATGATCTATGATATATAAAGTTATTTAGATTTCGAGTTTAAATCCTACGATTATGAATATTTTAAAAATTTGGTGAAAAAAAATATGATGAATTTATTCGCTTGCGAATTATGAGGATTGTTCGAGATTGACTAGAGATTTAAATTTTTGATTAAAATTGACAGTTTAAGATAATTAAAATTTTGACGGAGTATCTTGAAAATTTTATTAAGAAATTTCGAGGAACTTGAAATTTAGATTAGATCATATTGGTAGAGGACCAAGAAGCAAGGAAGGTTACCCTAGTAAGATAGAAGTATTGTACATTAGATTGCCATGCCACCTATGATTATGATATTGCATATACACAAGTATAGTTAGTCATCGACCAAACCTATGAACATATCTTTAGACTTACTCGACCTCCCTCAATTCTAGACCTTTTGTCATGTCCATCTAATCATTTGAAACTTGAGAAATGATTAGATTGTCCCTTAATCCTACTCCATCTAAGTGGCTATCATATCCCTAGAAACTGTACTCCAAATTTATTTTACCTTGATTTGTTAGAATCTAAATTATCTTTATTCCATGCTTCTAACTTGATAAATTATTTTGTGCGTAAATCGTTATCTCATGAACTCCCACTTTCTATTTTAATTTCTTTTGTGCCCTTTACCGTGACATTGATATTTGGAGCACAACACTAGACTTTTTCATCCCGCAAATTTTACATGTAAGACCTAGACGAGCCCACCTTCATGTAGGTATATCACGTGCCACTAAAACACGTCTCCTTGTACTCTAATTTCATATTGCGACTTTCGGGTGAAAAAGACTGGACTCTAATCCCTACCGTGAAACCAATATACTTTAAAACTATAGATAAGACTCGACCTCGACTCCATTCTTTCGACCCGATATACGATTTTGTTATACCTAAATTCCTTACATACTTAAATCTTGATTGCTGGACCTATCACACCATTAGTTTAATTCTTGTAAGTTGAGTAGAATATCTCATGACCCAACCAACAATTGTGGACCATATTGATAGGTTCACTTGGACCATAGGATTCAGTAGACCCTAACTTATCTAGTCAACCAAGCCGATTCCATAGGCCCAAATTTCGGGCGGAACTTAGATTTTATAAGATCTTGGACTAATTGATTTCTTCCATCATTACCCTTTACTTATTATTTTATCTACCTATGATGCTGAAATAGCTTAGCTTTGCAAGCTTATTCTTTATCAAAGCTTGATCATGACATATGTTAATGTGGGCGCCCACTAATACATTGTCTAATCAGAACCAACGTATTATGGTCTGATCAACCATAGTGCACTTGGTTCGCTTTTTGTATATTGTTCAACGTGGATGGAGACGTAGTTAACTTGCCCCTAGAATCTCACCCGCGACTGCCTTGGCAATTCTTTTCGAACTTATTTTGACGTCTTTGAACCACGTATCCGTAATTGATGGTATCGTCAGTTGAACTCCTTAATTACGGTCGCTTTCAACTTTTTAGAAGGACGAAGGCGTCGTACTTCCTCGGCCCTATCACGACTTTCTAATCGCTTAAATATATGAGTGAAATCTAATTCGCTCTCTAAATCGTGCCCTCAACCTACCCTTAGAGACCATAACTGTAAGGTCTCAAATTTATTTTTTTTACTTGAACCCATACTATTGCTTATTGCGCGTCATCTTAAAACATTTTCCTTCTTGCGTTAACCCACAGTTACCTTCGCATTTATTAAATTCACGACACTAATGTCTGTTTTTTATTCAACGTCGTTTCCTTGTCTCGCCCAATAAATTGACTATGCTTCCTTATCGCTATACCCTTGTACCTTCTCACCCCCCTACTTAGTCTTAATTTCGAGGACAAAATTTTTGTAAGTTGGGTAGGATGTAAAACCCCTAAATTTCTACTGTATTTTTTATTTAAATTTCGGTACTGATTTAAAATTTTGTATTATACGTCGCATAGTCGTATTTTACGTCGCGCACGAAATTTTATTTTTCGAAAATGCTCGACGAGTGCGATTATGTGCGAGCGTACTATTTTTGAAAATATTTTTTTCTATTTTTAAAGTTTCAAAATAATATACATAATAATTATTGGTTATTGTTCCAAAATTTTCAAGTTGTTATTTATTTATAAAGTCCTTCACTTCTCATAATTATTAATAATAAATTATTTATTGTGTGCTAGAAAAACATAATTACGAAAACATCATTTCGTACCTACATATATATTCGTAATTATTTGCTAGTTTATTTTAAATAAAATATATTTTTGAGATTTATTAATATTAATATTTATTATTCGAAAAGATATTTAAAAATATTTATTATTTTCGAAATTAATATTATTGATATTTTAGAAAAATATTTTTTAGATTATTGTGGCATTTAAACATTGATTTAAATTTATGAATTTATTTAAATAGTTAAATATTGGCAATTTGATTCATCCCATGTGATTTTTTTTAAAAACTAAAATTTAATTAGATTTGATTTGCATTTGAATTTGGATTGATAATTGATTTAATTTAAATTTTCTAATTGGATTTAAATTGAATTTGGATTTAAATTGGATTTGGATTTAAATTTGGATTTAATTTTTTTGTAGCTAATTATCTAATGGAGATTTAAACAATCCTAATCATTATCCTAATGGGAATTCCCACATCCTATAAGTAGGCAGGTACTCCTCCATAATTCTCTCCACAACCAAATTTTCCACCCCATTGTGCATTGTGTCCGTGCCTCCCATCCACTATAAATCACCCCCAATACAAATACATTATTTTCTTAGGTCCGACAATCCCGGACCTCCGTCCACGGCTACTCTCCCGACCAAACTACCAACAACCATCATACAGCCGCTTCCGCCGATACCTAACGAGACCACTACCATCATCATCCTCCTACCTTTATGGCGAGCCGTCCCCGCAGCGTAGCTTACTGCCTAGCCGTCCCAACTCCAGCAACCCCATGCCACTACCGCTCCTGGATCATCCCCACCAAAAACCTACCACCATCCCAACCACCCTAACCTCCATGACACATCACCACTATCACCTCCAACTCCGCTGGCCTCCTCCGATCGACCAACTGCCATCCACCACCTTTTTCTCGCCTCGCCATCACCGGCAAATTCGCTGCCACAACGAAAACCACACCACCCACCGAAAACTCCCATCACCACCATCGACAACCCAAAATTCCCTCCGGCGAAGTACCACCACCATCACCACCAAGTAAGGAGAAAGAAACCTTACCTCCGGACGACGGTGCCGCCTTCCCCTCCGATCTGCCTCCGTGCAGTCGGGTCGCCCCCGTGCGGTCGGAGCTACCGCCGTCGCCGTTACGGGATCCCAGCCGCGACCCCTCCGAAGCCATCCCGAGCAGATCAGCCGCTCCGCCGCCCATTTTTGCCGATCCCGACCAAGTCGACCAGACCCCCGCGCGAGGCCTAACTCCGGCCGCCTCCATCCGCAGTTGCCGCCCCCGCGCCCGAACGTCGGCCTCCGCGGAGCGCCCACCAGCGCCACCGCCCGGGCCTCCGCCGACGGAAACCCCTCGTCTCTTCCTCCTCTGAAGCCGCGATCCGCCGCTGCAGTCGCCGACCCCAGCGACCGCCAGTAAACCCCTCCGACGCACCTCTCCAGGCCGCCGCCACTCGAATCCCGGCCGCCTGCGCCGATCTCCACCAGACCGCGCCAGGCCATCGCCGCTCACTTCCTCCTGGTCGCACGGCGCCGTGACCTCCCCTCCGCCGACATGGACCGCCGCACCGCCGCCCTTGCCGCCGGAAATCCACCGGTAACCCCTCTTCCTCTTCTTCCCATGCCTCTCTACCACTCTCTTCTCTCTCTGTTAACAGTATAAATTGGGGATGGACCGCAGTATGTAATGGTTTAAGGGTATTGGTTTTATTATTATTATTATTATTATTATTATTATTTCAAACAGATTTTTTTTGTATCAATACAAAACAGAATATTCTTATTAACATTTATTAGTTTACTTATCATCATTATTATTTTTCTATGAATTATATAAGATAGTTCTAAGTATTATATTATTATCATTTTATTAATTTTTAGAAGTGATTATAATAATTATTATGATTATTATGTCTCATTTTTTATTTTATAATATTTACCTAAAAGTGTTTTTCTCCTACTAGTAAATATAGTTTAAAGTATTTTCCTACAAACATATTTGACGAATAAAAACCTACTTTTAAATATTATATTTCTAAAAATAGTATATATATATATTTTGTCCGCAACTTCTCCCCGCCTATCGCCATTTGTCATAACTAATCATACATATCTATTTCCTCGCGACTTCAGACCTCTGCCCATCGACCATGGCTATTGGACACATCAGAATATGTCGAATCATCGCACCACTCCAGGCGACACACCAGGCAAGACACCTTGCCACTACTGTTTAAATTTCTGCTCAATATCATGCATGTTTTAGTTGTTTCTTTTTAAATTATATGTAAGTACAAATTACTATATTTTATGCAATTGACTTAGAGTTAAGGGACTACCAACAAATTTAGTGTGTCTCATTGACTTGTCACGATTAAACACGAGTTGTGTGTGTGAGTTGTGAGTCGCATATAGATACGGACTTGCGTACCGACCGTACATCGGTGCGTACAGGCCGTGCGTTAGGATATAACTGTCAATAGATTGTGTAGAAGACTTGGCGGTTATTAAGGATTAAACAGTGTCGTGGAGACGACGCATGTATAGTATCATGGGGGGGAGGGGACAGCTACTAGCGTAGGGGCTACATTTATTTTTTTACACACTTTGGGGCCGAGAGTGACTCATATGAGTATCACTTTCTGTCCCCGGGCGATAGTGTCTCGGATGAGCGCTACTTACTGCCTCTCTTATTACTCTGCTGATCTTACAGCCCCTGCGTAGAACGTTGTCCTCAAAGTGCATATCACCTAGAATGGGTAGGAACCTTTACGCATGTATACTTTTTCTATTGAGCTCTTACTATTCAGTTTATGGCATGATATTATGTGTCTTGTTACGTCCCTCTGAGGACCTGGTTTTTCCCCAGGTGTGTATTTTCGTGATTTCTTGCAGGTGCTCTAGCTAAGGCCATGACTTGCGCTCTATTCCGTCGTGATGATTACTCTTGGATTCGTCACTTGCTTTCGCTTGCTAAAATTTTTCTGTATATTTTTCCATATTTAATTTGGTTGGTAGTGGACTTTGTCTCCACCCAACTATTGTGTACTTGACAAACTCGAAGTTGCTTTATATCATTATTTATCTTTATGGATGAGATTTAGTTGTCTTGGATTACTACATTTATAGCTTATGTATGCATACGAGGTCCATGTATTTCGTATGTATACAGCTGGCATGTCTACGTACTTGGTCCTACATATTTTGGGACTGGGGCGTTACAACATCCGTCGCTAGACTGTCGATGTTATAGCGACGGATCCCCAGTCGTCGCTACGTAGTCGATTATTTGGCGGGAATTGTGTAGAGAATTGGCGGAACATATCTTCGACTACGTAGCGACGGATATTCAGTCGGATAATCAATAATAGCGACTACTTGGCGACGGATTATGAGCAGTCGCTATTCTGTCGCAAAATTTACGTTCCAGACTTAAATGAAAAGGCAGGGGGAACTTTTAGTATTCTCCCCAAATTCAATCTCTCTCTCTCTCTCTCTCTCGCGCGGCTTCGGTGAACGGCGTCGACGTCCTCTCTCTCTCTCTCTCCCGAAGGTAATCCTCTCTCTCTCTCTCTCTGTGTCGCGGGTGTCGACGTAGGGGCAGCGGGGGGCGGCGGGCTTGGGGACATTCGGGCTTGGGGCGGGGCGTCGGGGGCTGGGCGGCGGGCTTGGGGCGGGGGCGTCGGGGGCTGGGCGGCTGGTGGCTTGGGGCGGGGGGGGCTGGGCGGCTGGCTTGGGGCGGGGGCGTCGGGGGCTGGGCGGCTGGCTTGGGGAGGGGGCGTCGGGGCCTGGGCGGCGGGCTTGGGGCGGGGGTGTAGTGTCCCGTTCCGCAAAGTCAATCGGAGGAATCGAAACGCCGACGGCGTTCGGCCTTAGCCTTGCAGCGGCTTGCTCGGAGACATCGCTCAGGTGGGGTAGTTTCGGTGAACTCTCCTCATCTTTGCCTTCACATAATAAATCGTGTTTTCAACTTGCACAAGTTAGGCTTGATAATAAAAGCTACGCATCCACATAGCTAAGGGAATAATCCCGACGGGTCAAAATGAGTTAGAACATAAAAAACGTCCCACGGTCGGCTTAGAGTTGGTGCACGGCGTGCTTTGATAATGACACTCGGTCCTTCGTCCCGTGGCTTGGGAGAAGGAAAGTTGGTCTTCGGTGCAAAAGTTAAGAGTTAGCCTAAGTCATAGGCGTCGCCGCACAAATGCTTGCTAAAGCATGCACGGACCTGTCCCGCAAGGCTTGGCATAGCCTTTGCACGTCCCTTGGGTTAAGTTGTAGGCTTGAGTGAGTTAGGCAAAGTTATGCCGGTCGACCTAAGTTATTCTACGTATTGTCCCGCCCATTCTGCGGTTGTCAAGATAAATAGTCCCACGACCCCAAGGCCCGTCATATGAAGTATGACTTAGGCGACAGCGTTGCGTAGAACACGAGTCGGTTTAGAGGCACGAGCCACGGTTGGTTCAGTGGAAAGTTAGCCACGGTCGGTCGATACTTAAGGTAACACGTTATGTTCAAGTTGAGTTGGAAGGCTATGCAGTAGCCGTTCCTTGAGTTCAAAGAATGTTACGTCTAAGCGATGGTTAGTCGTCGAGAGGAAGTATATCGGGACTGTGGTTCAGTCGCCGAGGCAACCCTGGTTTGGGGCTCTGCAAACAGAAGTGTGAAAAGAGGAAAGAGTAAAGCAAAGGAACTAAGTGATGATGATGAGACCATGCATTACGTTAAGTCTAGAAGTTAGCGTAGGCGCGTGGTCATGGACAACTTGTCGACAAGGGCGATGTTTCTTCGAGCGGCAACCCAGGGCCAAGGGACCGACTCGGCCTAGGAAGAAACAGGTTATAGCCGAGCTGGGTAATAGGCAATCGGTAAGACGGGGACTTGCATCGGGGCTCGCTACTTGCGTTGCAAGGGTCCCGTATTACCAGGCTATGTCCACGATGGCTAGTCAATGCCAGTGACCTTTCATATAGATGTGTCGGTACGGGCGGCAATCCGCGTGCGTGCCTTTGGATTGAGTTGAGTTAAAAAGTGTATAAAGTTAGTGAACACAATGTCTGGGCCTAAGATTTGGCTACAGCGAGAAGGCGGCGTGCTTCGGCACTAGATGTGGCGTCGAGTGTTGAGTTGATGGCATAGAGTTGCATGAGTTAGGCTTGAGCTATCACGAGTTAAGTCGAGAAGGGCCGTAGGGCTAGTTGTGTGAAGTTACGTTGAGTTGTTGGGTTCGACCTCGAAATATGAGACACGGCCGCGTTGTCACAACACAAGTGTAAGCGAGACTAAGACAAGGAGGCACTGCCTCGGAGATATTGAAGTACGAATCGAGTTATGGCACGACCGAGTCGTTACGTCCCAGAGTTTGGCCCAAAAGACAAGTATAAGCCGGTGCATCGACAATGCAAGCACGAGAAAGGTCTAGAGGCAAGGAAATGGAGTCCTTTGGGTAGTTGCGTCCCTAATTTTGGCCGTAAGGCAAACACGACTTGATAGGTTAACGTTGTTGGCACGAGGAGTGGTCTAGAGACAAAGTATGAGTTAGCTTGTCATTGCAAGCACGGGATGGTTCCGATACACAAGTTGCGCCAAGGCGCCGGTCCTAAAACTGATCCTAAGGCAAGAATAGAAAGACAATCGTAAAAGGGTTTATGTTGCACAAAGTAAATGAATGTGTTGGTTTTGTATGGGTGGGCGAGAAGCTCACTCCACCAGTACAGTGGTACTGACACCCACACAGTGTTTCATGTGCAGGCCCAGGTAGAAGCTCGTGGCGCGGAGCTCGCTTGGATGCGTCGAGGTACGGAGTTCCTTGGCGATTCGAAGCGTACGGCCGCATGGATTAAAGACTTATATGGGACATAATGTATGGACATCGCCTTCCGAAGCTTCCGCTGGATTCAAGTATTGTATCGAGAGATGAGAGAGAGCAGAGTGACTTGTAAATGAGAGAAAAGTGAGCACGAGAGACATTGTAATTTGGCCTTGCGCCCATAAATGTAATCTTGTATTCAATATCAAAGAGATTCTTTTGAAAGACTTGTGTTCATGCGTTCTTCTTTAAATTCCGCTGCAATGTATTCAATGTTTCTGCTTTGGACTTCCGGCGACGATCCCGTCGCCGCCGATGTAATCGGCCGTTATGGAATTGCCTTGCACGAGCGCAATCTAGGCTCGTGCGGCATCACGCCTTAGCGAGGACGATCGCTCCTACAGGAGCGGGGCGTGATTTAATGGTATCAGAGCACGGCTTTACGTCCTTGGACCGTCGATTGAATTCTTTAACTTCGATGTTTCCGTAAAACTCTGTTGCTTCCGCAAGTTGTTATCGTAGTGCGCTCTCTCTCAGATGTCCCTCGGCATGTCCATACAATAAGTCTAAATATTTTTGAAAGCTCGTACAAGCGTTCAATCTAACGCATCGGTAGGATGTTGCCAAATGCGTCGATAAGGCCTTTGTGCCGAACGTTGCAAACTTGACTCGATAGAAAGTATATGCTAATGTTAGCAAAAGTCGCACGTGTGCCCGAATAGTCCTACGTTGACCTTAGCAAGTCGCGTGCATGTCTAATTAGTCCAACGTCGACCCTAGCAATTGAGCATGCAGACTCGAAATATAGTCCGCACATGATGGCTATGCACACGGCCTTTTGGCTAAGTTGTGTTTCATATCGCGTACCTCGACTTTTGGTGCAAACGAGTCGCGAGCGATATTAAGTATCGTTCGGGTCGGGAACGGAGATGCACTTAGAGTGTCTATCGATAGGAACGCTATCGAACTAACGCTTAGGCGTACACGGAAGATTGATTTGGATTTCGAGGAAATAGTACGAACGACTTAGTGCGTCGATACGACGCGAGCGACTACGCTAGTGATTCGTCGAACGAATCTGAGGGATGTCTTAGCGAATGACGTGAATGTGAATTGAGGACTAGATCGTATGGCTTGAATCCGAGTGGTGTATGTGATAGGTTCGGAGAAGAATAAGAATGAGTGTCGACGACTAGTCGAGTGGCTCGAATCCGAGTGGTGTATGGTTCGTCTTGGAAATTGTTCGAGTGAATATTGAGGATTACGAGTATGTCGGCGAGGCGATACGATCGCGCAAAGCCTTAGAACACGTCACATTAGTTGGTCGTGACTTCGAATGTCCCGAACGAGCATCTCATTCGGACAACTTGTGAATGAGTAACGTGAGTTAGAAAACGATTCGGAACGATGAATAAAAAGGAATGGTCTTGATCGAGGAAACTTAGAGGATCGTGCGTATGATTTCGGATTGATCCAAATGAAATGTGACTTGAGTTTTTGAACAACGATCTTGAAACGAGCTTGAGGAAGAGCGACTGAACGTGATCTTGAATAGCGAGGAATGGTGGTACGTCCAGTTTGGGTAATAGCATCAGTCGTACGACTCGAAATTGGTTGCAAAGGAAGATCGTCAGGTTACGCATATCGTCGATGGTATTGAGGCGTATCAAAGATCGATATGCGATAACTCGGGAGTACTCTGACTCGGCGAATGACGATCGTGCAAATGTCATTGTTCTGATGGATGCTATAATCGGGATGTTAAAATACGTCAAGTAAAAGATAGACTTGGCTCGAGGATTTTCTAAGTTGAACGAATGACGATCGAACTTGGCTTGGATGGAAACTAGAATGTTTGGATTTGCTTCGACGATAACCCCAACGTCGATAATCTTGTCTTATGCGAGCGCAACTCCAGCCTCGCACATGCGTCGCGCCGGTTAGGGCGATTACTTCGCGTGAGCGCTGGTATGGTGATTCATACAGCGGGGGTGATCAAACTTGTATGGCATGGCAATTTGATTGCTTCGACTTGTGGTTTGACGAACGAAGGTGGCATGAGAATGATTTGGTGTGTTGTCGACTGAACTGGAGGATTGAGTAGGTCCAATCCGCGTATCGAGAATGAGTTAGTCTAAACTCAAACAAGACTTACGCCCGATGAGAATGATTATTCCGCGGGAGCGTTGCATGGTGATTCATGAACCACCGCGGATTATCGGACTCGCGGTGAGATTGGGGCGCAACATATTGTCGTGCGAGACGACCTCGTGATCGAATACAATGAATTGGTTAGAATTGGTGAATTGAAGGATTTGAATATACGCAACGCGTGCCGTAATGCGAATTAGGTGACCGTGCTCTGATGTTTAGAGATCGAGTGACGCGAGCTTGGGTAGAAAAACCCGTATGATCGACTCTGGTTTGACCCTAGGATTGGGGTCAGTATTGGCATTATTGTTGGGGAACTATGATTCCAATCCTGACATTGACTTAACCTCGTAAAGATTGGCCTAGCGGTTAGGCGAGACGCCCCTGTTGCAAGTGTTAGCAATCGAAAGATGATCTTGAGGATTGGCGTGCATAGAGATCACGAATATAGGAAACCCTGCTCACGAGACTCGGCTGACATGCATAATTTCAGGGACGCCTGGGTATGTGCACGATGCGACTCGAGTGAGAATGACAAATCTTCTATCATGCGGCTTGGCTGAATGCATGTATTTTGGGGACGCTCGAAATGCGTGCACGATCCAGCCAAGTGATACGACGAGTTCAAGCAAGGCTTGAAAGATGGGAGTGTGTCGAGATCTTGAAATCGTGTTAAAGGAAAGATTGATACTAGTGCGAGCGTGGCTCAGAATCGAAGGAACGCGTAGGTGTGTGCGTACGATTAAGTCTGGCCATAGAAATGGTAGGATGGCTTGCCCTCAGGAAAGTCTCGAGGACGAGACTTGTTCTGAGTGGTGTATGTTGTAGTGTCCGTTCCGTAAAGTCAATCGGAGGAATCGAAACGCCGACGGCGTTCGGCCTTAGCCTTGCAGCGGCTTGCTCGAAGACATCGCTCAGGTGGGGTAGTTCGGTGAACTTCTCATCTTTGCCTTCACATAATAAATCGTATTTTCAACTTGCACAAGTTAGGCTTGATAATAAAAGCTACACATCCACATAGCTAAGGAAATAATCTCGACGGGTCAAAACGAGTTAGAACATGAAAAACGTCCCACGGTCGGCTTAGAGTTGGTGCACGGCGTGCTTTGAAAATGACACTCGGTCCTTCGTCCCTTGGCTTGGGAGAAGGAAAGTTGGTTCTTCGGTGCAAAAGTTAAGAGTTACCTAAGTCATAGGCGTCGCCGCACAAATGCTTGCTAAAGCATGCACGGACCTGTCCCGCAAGGCTTGGCATAGCCTTGCACGTCCCTTGGGTTAAGTTGTAGGCTTGAGTGAGTTAGGAAAGTTATGCCGGTCGACCTAAGTTATTCTACGTGTTGTCCCGCCCATTCTGCGGTGTCAAGATAAATAGTCCCACGACCCAAGGCCCATCATATGAAGTATGACTTAGGCGACAGCGTTGCGTAGAACACGAGTCGGTTTAGAGGCACGAGCCAGGTTGGTTCAGTAGAAAGTTAGCCACGGTCGGTCGATACTTAAGGTAACACGTTATGTTCAAGTTGAGTTGGAAGGCTATATGCAGTAGCCGTTCCTTGAGTTCAAAGAATGTTACGTCTAAGCGATGGTTAGTCGTCGAGAGGAAGTAGTCGGGACTGTGGTTCAGTCGCCGAGGCAACCCTGGTTTGGGGCTCTGCAAACAGAAGTGTGAAAAGAGGAAAAGAGTAAAGCAAAGGAACTAAGTGATGATGATGAGACCATACATTACGTTAAGTCTAGAAGGTTAGCGTAGGCGCGTGGTCATGGACAACTTGTCGACAAGGGCGATGTTTCTTCGAGCGGCAACCCAGGGCCAAGGGACCGACTCGGCCTAGGAAGAAACAGGTTATAGCCGAGCTGGGTAATAGGCAATCGGTAAGACGGGGACTTGCATCGGGGCTCGCTACTTGCGTTGCAAGGGTCCCGTATTACCAGGCTATGTCCACGATGGCTAGTCAATGCCAGTGACCTTTCATATAGATGTGTCGGTACGGTCGGCAATCCGCGTGCGTGCCTTTGGATTGAGTTGAGTTAAAAAGTGTATGAAGTTAGTGAACACAATGTCTGGGCCTAAGATTTGGCTACAGTGAGAAGGCGGCGTGCTTCGGCACTAGATGTGGCGTCGAGTGTTGAGTTGATGGCATAGAGTTGCATGAGTTAGGCTTGAGCTATCACGAGTTAAGTCGAGAAGGGCCGTAGGGCTAGTTGTATGAAGTTACGTTGAGTTGTTGGGTTCGACCTCGAAATATGAGGCACGGCCGCGTTGTCACAACACAAGTGTAAGCGAGACTAAGACAAGGAGGCGCTGCCTCGGAGATATTGAAGTACGAATCGAGTTATGGCGGACGACCGAGTCGTTACGTCCCAGAGTTTGCCCCAAAAGACAAGTATAAGCCGGTGCATCGACAATGCAAGCACGAGAAAGGTCTAGAGGCAAGGAAATAGAGTCCTTTGGGTAGTTGCGTCCCTAATTTTGGCCGTAAGGCAAACACGACTTGATAGGTTAACGTTGTTGGCACGAGGAGTGGTCTAGAGACAAAGTATGAGTTAGCTTGTCATTGCAAGCACGGGATGGTTCCGATACACAAGTTGCGCCAAGGCGCCGGTCCTAAAACTGATCCTAAGGCAAGAATAGAAAGACAATCGTAAAAGGGTTTATGTTGCACAAAGTAAATGAACATGTTGGTTTTGTATGGGTGGGCGAGAAGCTCACTCCACCAGTACAGTGGTACTGAAACCCACACAGTGTTTCATGTGCAGGCCCAGGTAGAAGCTCGTGGCGCGGAGCTCGCTTGGATGCGTCGAGGCACGGAGTTCCTTGGCGATTCGAAGCGTGCGGCCGCATGGATTAAAGACTTATATGGGACATAATGTATGGACATCGCCTTCCGAAGCTTCCGCTGGATTCAAGTATTGTATCGAGAGATGAGAGAGAGCAGAGTGACTTGTAAATGAGAGAAAAGTGAGCACGAGATACATTGTAATTTGGCCTTGCGCCCACAAATGTAATCTTGTATTCAATATCAATAAAGAGTCTTTTGAAAGACTTGTGTTCATGCGTTCTTCTTTAAATTCCGCTGTAATGTATTCAATGTTTCTGCTTTGGACTTCCGGCGACGATCCCGTCGCCGCCGATGTAATCGGCCGTTATGGAATTGCCTTGCACGAGCGCAATCTAGGCTCGTGCGGCATCATGCCTTAGCGAGGACGATCGCTCCTACGGGAGCGGGGCGTGACAGGGGGCGTCGGGGGCTGGGCGCGGGCTTGGGGCGGGGGCGTCGGGGACTGGGCGACGGGCTTGGGGCGGGGGCGGCGGGGGCTGGGCGGCGGGCTTGGGGCGGGGGCGTCGGGGGCTGGGCGACGAGCTTGGGGCGGGGGCGTCGGGGGCTGGGCGGCGGGCTTTGGTCGGGGGCGGCGGGGGGCTTTGCTTATCAAATTCATCTGAGTTTATATATTGGCTAAATAATGTGTTATCCATATTGGGTGTTATCCATTAGTTTGGTGGTGTTGGATTAGTAAATGTGAATATGGAGTTTGGGTTCATGGTGTATATGTTCACTGTGTTAAGGACAGTGCGAGTTCTTCATCTGCATAAGTCAGTGTTTGGGTTCCTGGTCTATACATCTAACTGTGATATACATATATATGTGTATGTGTGCTTTAGAGAGTGAGGAATGAAAGGCAGGCCTACCATGCCTATTAGCATGCAGGACGGCTTGGGGTGTAATGTGTGATTGTAGACATGGTAGGAATTATAGGTAATTAATGCTAGTGTGACTAGACTAAGGTAGTGCTTGCTAGATAATAAGGACACTCTAGTATCCTAACCAAGTTAATTTTAGACTAGATATTTAGGATATAGCTCCCATATCCTAGAAGTGGACTCTTGCAAGTTAGAAATAGATAGATTGACTCAGTTTGGTATCGGTATCGCACTATCGGTATCGGTATCGGTATCGCACTATCGGTCAAGGTTCACAATATCAGTATCGGAATCGGTTTCGGACTATTCCTATGAGTATTGGTATCGGCGATATCGGTAGTATCGGCGGTATCGTATCGGAGTATCGGACTTTGGTATCGGAAAACAAATAATTATTAATAAATTATTTACATTTAAAAACATATTTTATACATTTAGGCATAATTTAAGTATTTCAACGTATCGGTATCGCACTATCGGTATCGGTATCGTACTATCGGTATCGGTATCGGTATCGGTATCGCACTATCGGTATCGGTATCGCACTATCGGTATCGAACTATTAGTAACAACTGTATTTAGATTTTTCTCTTCTCGAGCTAGAATACTAGCGGATCCACCAGTTACATGATTATATACTAATTCTGTTTAATTTGTCTTACTATACAGATTTTTACATCTAATCTGTGATGGATCGTTATTTCATTGATAATACATGGATGTACAAACGACAACACGAGAGCAGAATAGGTGTGAGTGACGATTTTCAGGCAGGCGTGGAAGTGTTTCTTAAGTATGCCATGAGCAAAGCTCAGTTTATGGACGGTAAAAAAATCAAGTGTCCATGTCGTACTTGTCGCAATAGACATTACGAAGAAGTGGTGAGTGTAAGAGATCATTTGACCCGTAAGGGTTTCGTACGTGATTACGGCCTGTGGTCATCGCAAGGTGAACTATATGCCGAAAGACAGGTTGCGAATGCTGCTACTTATGCTTTTGATGATAATGCTGCAGCAGATTTTGTCGTCGATGACGAAGAATGCTCCGTTGATTATGGAGACGTGCAGAACCTTGCACGAGATATGGTGTACGATGCGGCAGGGCCTAATTTTGATCCGGAGGATCCTAATCCCGAGGCGAAGGAGTTCTATGATATGTTTCAGGATGCTGAAACTTCTTTATATCCTGGTTGTGATCCACATTCCGTACTGTCAGTGACGATGCGATTGTTGAACATAAAGTCCGATTTTAACTTGCCACAAACTTGCTATGATCGGATTACACAACTAATGAAGGAGGTGTTATCGAAGGAATCAAAAGAGCTTCCAAAAAACTTTTACAAATCGAAGATGATGGTCCGACAACTGGGACTGGGGTACGACAAGATAGATTGTTGTCACAACGGATGCATGTTGTACTACAAGGAGAACGAGATGTAGAAAGTTGCCGCTTCTGTAATGCGGATCGTTACAAGGAAGTCAGGGAAAAAGGAAAGTCAACTAGAAAACGACGTCCTTACAAGTATATGCATTATGTCGATCACGAAGCGCTTGCAGAGGATGTATATGTCTCAGAATACAGCAGAACACATGACGTGGCACAACGAAGAACGCACAAAGGACGATGGAGAATTGTCACATCCTTCGGATGGAGAGGCGTAGAAATATTTCAATTTTCGCCATCCAAATTTTGCTGCAGAGCCCAGAAATGTACGCATGGGGCTATGTTCTGATGGATTCGCCCCTTTCGGGCAGTCGGGATCTCAATACTCCTGCTGGCCGGTCATTCTGACCCTTACAATCTGCCACCATGGATGTGTATGAAGACTCCTTATATGTTCTTGACAGCTATCATACCGGGTCCCAAAAATCCGACGAAGAATATCGATATATATTTACAGTCGTTGGTGGATGAGCTAAAACAGCTGTGGGAGATCGGCGTCACGACGTATGATATTTTCAGGAAACAGAACTTTCAGATGAGAGCTTCACTGATGTGGACAATCAATGATTTTCCCGCATACGGTATGCTGTCGGGATGGAGTACTCACGGCACCCTGTCTTGTCCGATATGCATGCAAAATAGTAAGGCGTTCCGCCTTAAGCATGGAGGAAAAACTTCTTTCTTTGATTGTCATAGTCAATTTCTGCCTGCGAGTCATCCTTGGAGAAAGAACAAGGACGCATTCAGAGCTGGAAAACAAGAATTTTCTCATCCGCCTGCTAGATTGTCGGGATACGATATTTGGGAAGATGTAAAGGATTTCCCTACTGTAATGGAAGATCCATCGAACAATCGTGTCGATGGGTTCGGACAAACCCATAACTGGACCAAACGGAGTATCTTCTGGGACTTGCCTTATTGGAAAGATAATCTTATAAGGCATAATCTTGATATTATGCATATCGAAAAGAATGTGTTCGATAATGTCTTCAATACCGTCATGGACATTAAAGGAAAGACGAAGGACAATCCAAAAGCAAGACAAGACATTACCGAGATATGCAAGTGTCCTTATCTGAACTTGATACAAAGGGGAGCTGCTGGACAATTAAGTAAGCCGATAGCACAATACACATTGAGCAAGGAAGATAGATTAATAATCTGCAAGTGGGTATCTAATTTAAGATTTCCCGACGGCTATGTGTCGAATTTTTCTAGATGCATTGACCTCAATGAACGCAAGCTAACGGGAATGAAGAGTCATGACTGCCACGTGTTTATGGAAAGATTACTGCCCATTGCTTTGAAAGAGTTGTTGCCTTCTGCTGTATGGGTTCCGTTGGCCGAACTATCAATATTTTTAGGGATATTTGTCAACTAAGTTGACTGTGCAACACATGGTTGCACTTGAGGAGAAGATTATCTTAACAATTTGCAAGTTGGAGAAAATATTTCCTCCTGGCTTCTTCGACAGCATGGAGCATCTACCGATTCATCTAGCATACGAAGTCCGTGTCGGTGCATCTGTTCATTATCGATGGATGTACCCATTTGAAAGGTACATAAATATCGATATAATTAAGCTGAATTTCAGTGGGTTTTAAAATTTTCTTAATTCTCAAGATAATTTATCTTTCTAGATACCTACACCATCTAAAGAAGAAAGTTGGCAACAAAGCTCATATAGAGGCTTCGATATGCGAAGCATATCTTATCGAAGAGGTGTCAAACTTCTGCTCCATTTATTTCGATACTCATGTTAAACAAATCGAAATAGACCTCAAAGGAATGACGAGGACGTTGAGGATGGAGGAAGATTCAATGTAAGGGGCAAGCCTGTTGGGCTAGTAAAAGATGGTTGTTGACAGACGAGTATGATGCCGCTCACCGATATGTCTTGTTAAACTGTGACATACAAGAAGTGAGAGATTTGGAGAAGTAAGTCAGTACACTTGCACTCGTTATAATCTCGAATTTGATGAAGTAAGTGACTACACTTATATATTCTTATTTTCTCTAATAGTGTATTCAGAGATAAGTCAAAATGAGGAGACCCGATATTACCGATGAGGGACTTCAAAGAGAGGTTGATTGTACATTTTCGTCATGGTTTCGCAAATACGTAAGTAACTGTGATTATAATTGAGATTATTAATATATAATCTGAAACATTTAAATTATAAATATTTGTTTACAGGTTTTATTGCCTGAAACAACACTCACTCATGAGAGTGTTCGTTATCTGGCACTGGGACCGAAGAAGCAAATAAAGACTTGGCCAGACTATCGTTAATGGCTTCAGGTTTAAGTCAACTCAGAATGCTATAAATGTCGAATTTATCAATGACGACATCAATACCAAGGATTCCGGTGTTTGCATAAGTGGCACCGTCTATGACGACGAGCCGGACTTTGACTATTATGGAGTGCTTCGGGATATTGTAGATTTATAATATATTGGCCCATATGATATGCATATTGTGATGTTCAAATGTGAGTGGTTCGACACGAAAATATTGGTTGGAGAATCGATAAACAATTTAGATTCGTCGATATAAATCATCGCAGGAGGTATAGAGGGTCCGATACATTTGCGATAGCAAATCAGGCTGTTTAAGTCTACTATCAAGCTACCCAAGGCGTCGTAGAGATCGATTTGACTGGTGGGCAGTATGCAAGATTAAATCTAGAAATATATTCAACGTTGGAGACCCATCATACCAAGAGGACCAGATCGAAAAGTCCCAATACTTGGGACAACACTCAGATACAATGGATGTTGAAGATATTATTGGAAAAATAGAGGGGAGGAAGAGGTTGATACACAAGACTTAGCTGTCAACCAGGGGAGAAAGAGGCATCTTGTCCCAAATTTTGAGGCAAAAGAAGAAGAAGAAGAAGAAGAATTTGATGGGGATGAGGATACAGATGAAATCGACGATAAAGATAAGGATGAGGAGGAGGATGATGATGAAGACGAGGCCGAGGATGAGAACGAAGACGATGATTAGGTTAAATATTGTTGTATATTGAAAACACTTCCAATTACGTGAATTAAGTTTGACCTCATAAAAGCAATTACGTGAATTCAGGTCTTTTTCATTCGATTATTTACTTATTGCAGATGGCACTCCTAGTTTTTCGTCACGGCGGCACTCGTCTCCCTACTGGTGGTATGTATATTTTAGTTTAGTTTTTTATATCCATTTACACTTTTATATTGTTAATTATGTTTATGTGTTCTATTTACAGGTCATGATGGCTGGCCGTGGTCGTGGTGCTGGTGGTGGTGGTGGTGGTGGTGGTGGTGGTGCGGGTCGTGGTCGTGGTCGTACTGGTGCTGGTGGTTGTGGTCGTATTCAAAGTTTTCGGGATGTGACCCCATCGAGCGAGCCCGACCCGGAGAGTACCCGGGCACAGACGCATCCCGCCCTCGATCGACCACTTCATCGAGGCATGAGTCCGGATCTGCTAGCGGATCCGATCCGCTATCGGAACCACCAGTAGCGGATCCACCAGGGGATGCCCCAGTTACTGTACAGTGGGCCCCGGAGTACCCCCATACTCGGTTCCATCCGGTTACTGGAGAGTACATACGCGGACCCGCGGATCCTCCGACGGCACCAGAGAGGCCGAGAGGCGAGTTTCGACGAGAGCTATGTCCCGCAGGGACCTCGTAAGTAAATTTAAGTTAATTTATTAAATTTCTTTAATTTATTCAAGTTAATAATCCAGTCGTTCTTCTTTGTAGGTTTTTTTCGTTTAATGTTGGCAGGGCCCTTGGAAAAATTATCAGGGCTAACTTCCACGGTCCCTACCTCAACTTTTCATCGGTGCCCCCAAACGTGCAGTACGTCTGGCTCGACGAGTTGAGGGTATATATCTATATCTTTTGGTTAAGTCTATGTGATTCTTTAATCAACCATTTTTTAAATTATGTGATAATTGATTTTCTGTGTTTGACAACGTACTGGTGGCCCCCCATCGCGAGGAGGGGATCCACAGGACCTACAGAAGCGCTTGCTCGAAGAAGATACGGGATATGATTCATGACCTAAAAATGGGGCATACGAGGCCGAATTGGATCCGGCAGGAGTTATGAGGACCTCTTAGGCATGATGGATACCCCTGCGTACAAAGAGAAATCGGAGAAGGCGAAGGTGAACCGATCTGCCGCGGGCCTTCATACGGGGGATCAAGGTCCCACGCGCAGCGACACTTGCAGATCTGGTGAGCAACCCTAAATTTACTTCACTATTGAATTAGGTATTATTAATTAAAGGAGTTAATTAGTTTCTACGAAAATTTAGTATGCAGGCCCAACGGACGGTGAAGGAGGGAAGGGTGCCAGAATCGGTCACCATGCACGACGTGTTCCAGCATACGCACAAAAGACGGAAGGACGGGAGCTTCGTCGACGAGAGGGCCAAGGAGACTGATGTAAGTACTTATGTTTATGAGATTAACGTTAGAATTAAAAGTATTCGGACTATAACTTAGGTAAACTTAGGATTCACACTTAACTTAGTGAAACATAGGATTTAGATTACAACTTAGGTAAATCTTATAATATAACACATTCATTTGATAGGCTGCGTATCGTGAGGCCCTTAGTCGGGCTCAGTTAACTGACACCGAGGATGTCGGTGAAACGACGCCCTTCCGGACGCCCTCTTCTTTGGCTGCTCGGAACGACTTGTTCGTAGATACCGTCGGCGGCTTTAAGAAAGGGTTCCTGTACGGAGTCGGCTCCCTAGGGCCATTGCATATGGCGATACAGAGATTTCCACCGACACGCCTCCTCCCGTGGCCCGGACAGACGATGATGTTAGGTCGCAGCTTACGCAGCTGCACGAGGGGTGTCGTCCTTGCGGGAGCAATTTGCCACGTATTTTCTGCCTGCGTCTGCTGCTGCGGTCCGTCTCCTGCTGCCGGTACGTCTGATGATGGTGCTCGTCCGTCTTCTACTGGTCCGTCGACTGCAGGTGTCGGTCCGTCTTCCATGGGCCATCTTTCTTTCAGTCCTGATGCCCCTGTGGTACCGCCTACGACTTGACGTCACTCCTGGATCTCATGTCCGCAGAGCAGCTACGCCGACTTTCGAGCAGTGTCTACGACGGCTTGCCGTACCTTATGGAGGAGTATTCGTCGGTCGCATATGGGATTACCACCACCGGACAATCGACCTCCTTTTTCTTAAAATATTGTATTAAGAAAATTTGGATTATTTGTGAGAGCTTTGAACTAATTGTGCTATAATCGGCTTATAGCACCGGATATTATGTTACTCTTTAGGATAATTGATATTATTTTCTATTAATTTGGTTTGGTCTGTGATTCTTGGATAATTGGTGTGCATTAAATTCGTATGTGCATATTTGGTCTATGTGATTCTTGGATAATTGGTGTGCGTTATATTTGGTCTGTGTGATTGTTGGATAATTGGTGTGCATTATTATTGGTTTGGTTTATGCATATATTTGTGAACAAGAAAAGTGCTGCAATTTTTTTCCCAAAAAAACTCAGTTAGCGACGGACTAGTGACCGTTTAGCGACGGATAATCCCAGTTGCCGACGGTTTGTCGACGGATTAGCCGTCGCTATCTGGAGTTTTTGAAGTATTCAAGGTAGCGACGGATGATCGACGGATTATCCGTCGGCAAGGTTCTGGTGGTATAAATTTCGACGGAATAGCGACGGCCTATCCGTCGCCAGGGCGACTGATAATCAGCCGCTAAGCAGTCCCTCGATCTAGCGACTGCTTAGCGACGGACAATCGTCGACATGGTTCTGGAAATGCATGACATTTCCAGAAATTGGCGACGGATAATCAGTCAGTAATCCGTCGCTGTGGCGACGTGGTAGCGACGGATTAGCGATACTCTTCCGTCGCCATGGTGCTGGAAATGCCAAGCATTTCCAGAACCTGATCGACGGATAGTCCGTCAGCACGCCGTCGCTAATCCGTCGTTCGTTACGAAATACCGACAGATGCGCGACGGAATGATACGCTCTAATACGTTGTTACGACGGGTTACCGACGAAATTTTACGTCGCTATTGTCTACACAGTTCAGTACTCAATAGTTGAAATGGACGACAGTCCGTCGGAAATGCGTCGCTAATGCTTCGTATTGTGACGTCGACAATCCGTCGCTATTCGTCATGTGACGACAACTTAGCGACGGACCGTTATTAGCGACGAGCTGATTGCCAACGGATTTTTTGGCCAAAATCCGTCGGTTATCGGTCGCTAATAGTAATTACGTCGGTTTAGCGACGGATGGGGCCGTCGCTAAACGATAATTTTGGTAGTGTCATGTAAGCAGAAGTAGAAACTTTATTGATATTCTCAATGATACAAAGTTTTATCATACCCTCATCGGTATATCCCTTTCCAACAACACACCATTACGGGTCAATATTAATTTGCTCGACTCAAAGACAGACTTTATTCCTGGTTTACCCAACAAGACTCCACTGACGAGGTTCCTACTCATATCCGGGACGTGAAGTACATTAGTCAGAGTTACTTTCTTCCCGGAAGTGAATGGATTTCTACATCGCCTGTTCCCACGACCGTTGAATGTCCTTCATTTCCATCTGAACTTCTTGTCCATCATTGACTTCAGAGTAGGTCTTGAAAGCTGTTGTCGTATGAAATATGAACGGTAGCACAAGTATCGTACCACCATCCTGGAGCCTTCCCTTTGACCGTCATGAGTTTGCTCACCGTAGCAATTATGTCATCTGTCTCAGTGAGATTACCTCGCTGTTTTGGGTCTTTCGACCCGACAGTCTCTGGCATAATGTCCTGCTTTGCCCATACAAAACAGTCGGTCTTGGGTCCTTTAGCGGTGCTGGAATTCTTAAACTTTTGTTGGCCTTCTTAGGACCGAGAAAGTTCTTCTTTCCTGCAGGTCTCTTGCCTTTCGCGCTCACCGCGTTGGCTTTAGAAACTCCGTTGTTCTCAGATTTCTGTCTTTCCTTCGATTCCTCTTCGATTCAAAGGTGTTTTTGAATCTGTTCCAGTGACAAATCCTCAGAGCTGTGAAGTAGTTCTTCCGATAACTATTCCAAGATGCCGGCAATTTGGTAATTATAGCACCAACTTGGAATGGTTCCGGAAGTTCTATCTTCACTGTCCTGAGTTTGTTGACTAGAACTTGTAGTTCGTGTACTTGGGCTAGTATAGGCTTTGTATCAACCATTTTGTAATCAAAATACTTTGATATAAGAAATTTCTTTGTACCCTTCTTCTGCTCTGAATTTGAATTCCAGAGCCTTCCAGATATCAATTGCCGAAGGATTTTCTGTGTAGAGGTCACAGTCTGTCCGACAGGGTGTTCAGAATATGACCACGGCACAGCAGTTCGTCCTCTTTGCGCTTTTTGCTTTCTGCCTTGACCGTATCAGAATCTGCTGGAGTGGGTTCTGGAATGGGTGGCAGATCTGGATTGAGGACATAGTAGATCTTCAGTGCTGTCAGGAGGAAGATCATCTTGTCCTGCCAGCGTGTGAAATTTGTTCCGTCGAAGCGATCTAGTTTGACTAGATCCTGATTCATGACCTTGATGCTCGAAATCGCAGCCTCGGACGCCATTGCCCGAAACACTTTAAGATTGTTAGAAATTGATTGTACTTCACTGACCAGTTCTGCGAAGTTGAATATGTCGTCGAGGCTTGAATCGTACATTAGCAGCACTTTTCTTAAAGTGTTTCGGGCACTCCGGTAACGTCTTGGAGTCAGCACGCCAGAACACCCAGGATAGACAGCCTTTCTGTCGGAGGTTCACTAGACGCTGTGAGACACCGGCGTAGGGAAGAACACCTTTCTGGAAACTTTAGAAGAGAAAAGATAGAGGAATGACTCAGATTCTGTGTATTTTGGACTCAGAATTCTGTAGTATTATAGATGAATTAGTGTTGTTTCGTGAAGTCGCGACCCTTCCGAAACAACATTCATTCACCTGTTCGCAGATTCATTCACCCTTTCGTTTGTGTGGGTGCTGCAAAAATAGGAATTCTCGGGGCGAGAATCGCCGCGAAGAGCCCGAGGCCGAAGGCCGAGCCTACGCCGCTCGCCCGATGCCACATTGCCTAAGTGCGTCTACAATGCGCCTCTACGCCCGTGCCCGTGCCCGAGCCCGAGCCGATGTTGCGGTGGCAACATTTCATGAAGAGGATAAACAACAACCAATGGTCACCCACTAGCAACCCTTTGGTTGTTGCACACTCCTCATGAGTGCACATTCCTATTTAAGCACTCTCAAGCCTTTCTCTTTCCGATGTGGGACTAAAGTCCCTTCTCTTTCCTTTTCATCCTTTAAGAACAATGAATGGAATTAATTAATTCCAACAATAATGCTTATTCATGTAATACAAATATATACCCCTCTACCTATTGTTTGTGCCACCATTTTTAGATTTTTTAAGTGTGTCAAAAACTTTTAACGGGCCATATTCTAACAACAAGAAGGGACAACATATTCGAAATTAATATTATACAAATTGAGGTAAAATCGAGGGTGTTGAAATGTCAAGGTATTGATAATTCCCAAGGTTTTCATACTTACTTAGGTTGAGAATTTGAAATGCAAAAATGCTATTTGGCTCACAAAATATTTGGGTGATACCATCTTCCATTATGTGACATATGATATGACTGACATGACAGCTGACATGACAAAATTTAACATTAAAATTAATATTAAAATTAAAATTAATATTAAATTAACATGATAATTAATATTAAAATTAACCTTAACATTAAAATTAACCTTAACATTGAAATTAACATTAATATTAATATTAAAATTAATCTTAACATTAAAATTAATATTAACATTAACATTAATATTAATATTAACATTAATATTAACATTAATTTTTTTGGGTAATTCATGTTTTGGATTAAAATTTGCCATATCATCTGTTATGCTAGTTGCCATATCATATGTCACATAATGGAAGATGGTATTATCCAAATACTTTGGGAGCCAAATAGCATAATTGTTTGAAATGTGAAGGTATTGATAATGCCCAAGGCTTTCAATAGTTACTTGGGTTGAGAATTTCTAGATTTTATAAAAGATTGTTTTTGTTGCTTGAACTGTAGTAACTTTCGGCAGCAACGTAGCGTATCGCTTTGCTCGACTTCCATATGTTCAATTTGATAGTTGCTGTCCTACATTAAAATTTAGGTCTCGCAAAAAGCAAAAGCCTTCGCCATGGCCGATGAGCATAACTTATCACTATCAAATTTCACGGGTACATGATTCACGAAAACTTTCAAAACCATGGGAACCAGAATTTAAATTTTCTATTAACTTTTTGTTAATTTAGATAGTGATTATTTTATTGCTTTTATTTATTGAAAATTTAAGTTGGTTTTGATAAGTTTAACTTGATTTATATTCATCCATAAATATAGTTTTATGCTAATATATGTCATATACTATTATTATTTTAAATTTAAAAAAAGAACGACAAATCTATTATTATTTTAAATTGAAAAATAAGAATTATAAATTAATTTTTAGTTTGTATTGTGTGATGTCAAACTTTTGAAGTGGATCTTTCTATCTTATTTCTTTTGCCACCTCCAACTAAAGTGGATCTCTCCTTTTATTTTATTTTTCGTCTAAAAGTTTGACTTTTAGTGATATGACACCACTCGCACTATATCCTAAAGTTGGATATTCTTAATTTTATAATAGTTAATTTTTTACATATCATTTGTTTTTCGCGTTCAATTTCATGTTGTATACGGTCCGGGCCGGGCCGGTCCACGGGCCGAATTCGGCGGGCCAGACCGGGCTCGGGCCGGTCCTGGACCGGCACTCAGATCCAAACGAGCCGGGCCGGGTCCGGACCGGTTCAGCTTGCGTAGGCCCAGCTCGGCCCACTGGACCGGACCATGGTGCAGCCGGTCCGGGCCGAACCGGTCCACGGGCCGGGCCGGGCCTTGGTCGGTTCGGGCCGGTTGAACCGGGTCGGCCCGATTTTGATGGGTTAATTTTTTTTATTTAACTTTTTTTGGTAAATTTTTTTTTCAAAAAAAATTGTAATTTATTTTTTTTGCTAAATTATATAATTTTTCTTACTTTATTTAACTTTTTTTTGTTAATTTTTTTCAAAAAAATTTTGTAATTTATTTTTTTTGCTAAATTATATAATTTTTCTTACTTTATTTAACTTTTTTTTTGTTTATTTTTTTTTCAAATTTTTTTTTCATTTTTTTTGCTAAATTATTTAATTTTCCTTACTTTATTTAACTTTCTTTTGTTAAATTATTTTCAAAAAAAATTGTAATTTAATTTTGAAAAAAATGGTAAAAGTAAAAAAAAACATTTCTCCCTCTTCCTTTATCCAGGCTTGGGACCGGCAAATGCTTGCTTGGCATAGGCGGAGTTAAAAAATATTTTTTTTTAAATAAAAAATAGTTTTTGAAAGTATAAGTTAAAATTTGAAAAGTATAAGTTAAAATTTAAAAGTATAAGTTAAAATTGAAATATTTTAAGTATAAAAGTATAAGTTTAAATGTACATACCTAATACCGTGCACCGTAGCCTCATTGTTGTTCGCCTTCATGCAGTGAAAGCGATTCAAAATCCAGCTCGTGGATATCATGATCTTCTTCATCTTTCTGGTTTTGGGTTCTTTTATCGGCTTTCATCCAATCTTGTACGCACACTAGTGCTTCCAAGATATCGGGCTTCAAGCGGCTCCTCCTATCGCTCAACATCCTTGAACTTGCACTAAAATAGGACTCCGATGCTACCGTAGACACCGGGACGATCAGTAGATCACGTGCTATTGTAGAAAGAACAGAAAATCTCTTGTCGTGTCTCTTCTACCATTCTAAAACGGCGAAGTGATCTGAAGTCTCATGTAACACCCAGTTTTCTAGAAGAGGGTAATTTTGTAATTATAATTATTATATAATGATGTTTATTTCATATTATGATTTATAGTGATTTTTAATTATTTTAAAACATTTAAATTCATGACTTGTGATTTTTGGTGATTTACTAGTGAACAGTAGAGATTGCCTACCCTAGAGCCTAGCCATGTGATTAGGGTATTTTTGACTTTTTAGGGTTATTTAAATTTATTAGAATTTATGGGAATTTTTAGGAATTATTTTAGAATTGTTTGGACTACGTTGACTTTGACTAGTTTGACCCTTGTAGATCAACCTAGAAGCTAACCCTAGTTAGTATGGACTTGGTTAGGTTATATGACTCTAGTATAACCTAAGCTAATCCTTGGGTTGGTCATTAGACTCTAGTTAGCATTAGGATTTAGAAAGTCATAAGTCATGGCTTATGATTTAGAGCCTTTGGTTAATCATTTAACTCAAAGCCTTGTAGTTTGGCCCAAAGCCCAAGAACAAATTACAAAACCCTAGCCCTAGACTTAAGTGGCCAGCCACCATATCCTCCTTGGGAACACCACCCTATAAATACTCTCTTAGTTTAGGGTTGCCTCTTTCTTAGGGAAGCTCAAGTTTAGAAGGAAAGGTTTGTTTCCTATTTCAATTAATCCCTAGAACTCCATTCCTCTTCCTTTTTCATTCTAATCTCTTCCAATAGGTTCTAATACCCCTATTCTCGCTGTCATTAATGTTCCATTTCAGTTTGATGTGATTGGAGTGGATTGGGACATCAAGAGAAGAGCCTTTGAATAGGGGTATTTCTTGAAAGTTCAACAATAGGTAGGGCTGCAAACGAGCCAAGCCGAGCCAAGCTTTGGTAAGCTTGAGCTTGGCTTGACTAGAATTAATCGAGCTCAAGCTCGAGCTCGAGCTTGATAAATTTTTTATTGGAGCTTGAGCTTGGCTCAAGCTTGTTTATATTAAGCTTGAGCTTGGCTTGGTTTGAGCTCGAGCTTGGCTTGATAAGAAAGCTTGATTCAAGCTTGATAAACAAGCTCAATAAGCTCAAAGTCAAGCTTGTTAAGCTTGATTTAAAGCTCGTTCAACTTTATTTCAAACTCATTAAACTTGATTTCAAGCTTAACGAGCTCGATTTCAATTTAGTTAGGTTTGAATTCAAGTACTTGTAATATTAAAAATTTAATTATAAATTTTTAATTAAAAAAGTTCCTTAATATCAATTATTAAGGACATATAAATATATAATGCAAAAATATATATAAAATTAGAATTCAATAAAGAACAAATGAGCTTCTAAACAAGCTCCTAAACAAGCTTCTAAACGAGCCAGCTCGCAAGCTCATAAACGAGCCAGCTCGCGAGCTCAAACGAGCCGAGTACTTCTAAGCTTGAGCTTGGCTTGTTTATTAAACGAGCTCGAAAATGAAGCTTGAGCTCAGCTTGTTTAGTAAACGAACCGAGCTCAAACGAGCTTTTATCGAGCCGAGCTTCGAGCAGCTCGCGAACGGCTTGGCTCATTTGTTGCCCTAACAATAGGTAACTCCTCCATTTCTCCATGAAATTTTGATTTGTTTTCATATTTAGGGAGCCCTAGGAGTCCCCTAAGTGTCAGCATTGGTTTCGTGTCGGATTGCATCAGTTTCGTGTCCTATTTGGACACGTATCAGTGTCCCTAGGAATGTGTTTGTGTAAATGCCTCAAAGGAACTTTTTGGGTCATTTACGAAATCTATTTGAATGGAAATTGCTATTTTGTTGTCGTTTACCTATTTCTTATGGACTGAGCATAAAACAGTGTCGTGTCCGTGTCCAAATTGGACACGAACACGCTGTACACTGCACTGTACACTGTCCTGCTACCTCGTGTCCAGTTCTCACTGGACACGACACGAGACCCGACCAATTTTGGTCAGCTCTTAGGGGCAATGACTGACACTGTGCCCACAAAATTTAGGGAGGTATCGTTGAGTGGTTCGAGAGAAAACTCCCTTGTACTGGACTGCACGAGCACAGCACACACGCACACACTAGGCTCTGATACGGGTTTGGACACGACCTTGTGCACCACGTGGACACAATACAGACACGTTAACACGTAGCCCTACTCCTAACCTAACTCTAGACATGAGCACGAGGCTCGAGGTTGGACACACGAGCCCCTAGGTTGGTCGACACCACCGTACGAGGCCTATTCTGCTCACAGTTCTGATACATTGCTTTCTGTGTTTTGACACGTTTGTGTCCTATTTAGTGGACACGAATCACCCCCCTGACACATTAACATGCGACACACACATGTGCACATTCAATTTTACATTTTCACATGTATTCGATAACTTCAAATGCCTTTCCCTGTGTGTTCTGCCACCAGTGCAGTGCACAGTAGATTCTCCGTGTTAATTTGTTTTTAAATAGATAATTAATGGTTAATATAATGTGTTAATATGTAAACATATGTATATTGAGTTTTTGCCTCTGGGTTAATCTTGGTTAAGTTGTTGTATGGGATTCGAGCATGGGCTTGGGTTGTGATAAATGTTATGATACCTGTTTTAGTTTCAGAGTTCTAGTTTATTGGTTTCAATTTTTCAAAGTATCTATTTATATTAGTTAATTTTACATATATGTAGTATACATAGGTACATACATACAGTCGGTTTTGGAATGGATGTAAATATCTGATGCATAGGTTGGATGACTGTGGTTCAGTTCATATTGAATTGAACTGACAGTTATAAATTCCTGAGATTTCCCTCACTGTCATGACACAAGTTCACACACACATTATGTTTTATGCTAACTGCTTTATGAGCATGCCTTCACCCTCTTCATGAACTCTGTTTCCAGAGATGCAGCACACCTATCATTTTTGCACTACAACCCCATCCACAAATACATGTATCTGTGCTATTACCTACTGCCTCAGATTTTTACTGAACTCACCCTATCTATATGCAACATATCCACACTCATATGACACTTTACACATCACAGACTCACACATCCACACACACATTCACTGTTTCTTTTTCTGAATTCCTGAGAACAGGTACACTATTCACTGGACACACTCCTTGACACAGGGTTGACACACACACAAGCTTTTCACACATCCTTGAATTCATGCATAAAACTGAACCTTGGTTTAGCTTTGATATTCAACCTGAGTTTATGATATGGTTGGACTGTCCTATAGGAATCTAGTTGTTGTTATAAACTAGTGTGTACACTGTCATGAATTGGGTTCCTAAGTTTTATGGAAAACCTGAGAACACATTGGCCTTGGGGATTACCAACTGTTGGTGAATCACTAGCACTGTCATTGGTTTGTCTAACCTGAGAACTGGGCTTGAGTGATCCTGAGAATGGGGGGGGGGGGGACCTAAAACTGAGAATGAAATGGCTTGGAATGAATGGACTGAAATCTACTGTTAACTGAAATATGAGTTGTATGAATCGTTTTCCCCTTCCCTCATATTTCCTGAACATACTCACATTCACCCTCCTCATATACATGTTCATTGTCACAATAATACACACACTAGTCACTCATGTATGTCCCTACACACACACATTGCTCTCTAGTACTCACATCACTCCCACTTTGCCTCCCTCATATACACACACACCCTCACTCTATGACACACATATTTTCACTCATGTACACATGTAACCCTCACCTAACCACTGCACATGGTCACACACATGTTTATGTATTCACTCAGTGCACCCATTCACACTCACTGATTTCAGATTTTTCACACACACATACACTGGTACACTTGAGTTCCCCTCTCTTATACATATGTATATATATGTATCCTATATATATGTATCATGTGTGTGCCTATATATATTGTTAGATACATATAGGGTATGGGGAATACTATATGATGATGTTTATGCATATATATGATTGTATGGGTGTAATGTATAGATAGCTAATATGGGTATATTCTAATTAGTTTATATATATATATATATATCAATTTGTGTATTGATTAGCTATAAAGGATATCTTGTGTAGAGTTGTGTATTGATAGGCTTGGCATGGGATTGCCTAGATTAGTCTTGTTTAACCTAGAATAGTCTTGTTAGACCCAGATTAGACTATTTGACTTAGGTTTGACCTTAAGGTTGACCAGAGTTGACCAGAGTTGACCAGAGTTGACCAAGAGTTGACTTTGGCCTAGATTGACCTAGAATCATGTAGAATGCATAGTAGGACTTCATTATACCATTTTGGACTTGTTGTGACTTGTGCTGTTCTAATTAGGAGCCAGACACCACTCCTCGAACAGTACTTTCATATCGGGCACTCAGATACCAGACGAGTACATTCTCTGATCGTTTCATACTTGTCACGATTTATATTCTCGCTCTTGATTACTTTTACTTGATGCTGTCACGTTATCATCACGGATTGTTACTGTATGGATCTCTTCTTGGGATGTTATCCCCCTTAGCGGGCGCATCGGATACTTTATGACATGTGTTTCATGTACATCATGTATTCCTTGCTCTTGCGTTACTCATGTACACTTATGTTCTCTCATGTACGCTCATGTACTTTCATGTGCACTCATGTACGTTCATGTTTCCTCATGTGTTTCCCTGTGTAACCAAAACATCATGTCCGTAACGTAACTTGAATAGATCCTTGTGTATTGATTGTGGGTAGGGGTGAGTATAAATGGTCATGTGATTTACCCATCATGTACACTCTGTTACTTCCATGTTTTATCATGTACAACCTAAGCCAATTACATGCCATCTCGTACTCTAAATCACTAGTCACTTACAGTTCTTACTTATCATGTATATATTTCCAGTTATCAAATATCTCTCATGTTTTCATGTACATCTTTTTACTGCGTTTCATGCATCTTACTCTATTGCCTGCTTTATATTTCCTGACATGATATGAACTGCATGAGATGTATTGTGCTCGCTCCTGTCCTGACTAGACCTGTTGAAAATATTACAGAGGACAAGGAGGAGGCTGGTCTGGATACTTACTACGGGGCAGCCTTAGATGACACCTATGAGCTGGACCCACAGGAGGACCCAGCTCTAGCTGAGGATATCACCCAGATTGTCTAGATTAGATTAGTTAGGCTTAGTTTCTTTTATGTAGTCTTGAGGCATGTTTAGCTAGACTTTATTCTGAGTTCAGAGATGTATATTCTTTCATTCTGTATCTGAGACCATGTACTTCTGGATATTTGCTGGGATTATCTTAGACTACTTTTCATCTATTTGTTTCCTTGAGTTCTATTTCATATCGTGCTATCTCTTCCTTAGTTGTGATTGAGTTTATTACTGCTATGTCACCCCCATTCGGGGAGTATTAAACTGTTTAGAGATATTTTGTTAGATGTATGTTGACCTAGGACAGTGTTCCACCGCCGACACTGCGGCGTAGGCTGGGCGTGGTTACGTTCTTGTACCCTCACAGTGGGTGCGGGTCGTGACACGTTTTTAGTGGTGGCCCATGTATGTCGAGTTTATGTAGTGGTATTTGAACTAGAGTATCACTACAGCCTGCAGTAGGATTAGGATATATTTTTTGAGGTACTCAATCACATTAGGAAAAACTCTTATCTAATTCATACCATCTCAGTTCTTGCTGATATTATTTCCTTTGAATATAACTGTCCTCCTTTGCTATTTCGACTCGTTCTCAGCAATTATTTCTTTTGATCTGTCTCCAGGATGGTTGAGATAGGATCACCTCGCCAGGGCCAAGGGGACATCGATGGGAGGACTGCCACCTCTCATACCCAGCAGCTAGCCCCTGGTACCGCAGCCCCGCTCATGCCAGCTGGGGTAGACGTTTCAACTGCGATCGGAGGAGCCCCTCCACCAGCAGCAGGGGGTATGCCTCCACCAGATCGGAGGTAGGACCCGGTCATTCCAGAGGATCCCTTCCAGCAGCCGCCTCCAGGATACGTGGACGCAGCTCAGATGTTCGCGTATTTCCAGCAGTTCATGGACCGACAGCAGGCTCGACAGGACAGAGGCATGGAGTTGGTCGTCACGACAGCCGCAGCTCGACCAGTGGTGCAGCAGCCGAAGACATCGGGGATCGAGCAGTTTCAGAAGATGAGCCCCAGAGACTTCCTTGGGACGGAGGGGATTATATACGCTGACGAGTGGATCGAGCATATTGAGGAGATCTTCCGCCTGGCCAGGATACCAGCAGATCTTCAGATCGAGGCCGCAGCTAGTCGGATGCGAGATCTTGCTCGCACCTGGTATCAGTCAGACCCCAGGGTGGGGGTAGCTGGGCAGACTTGGGAGCAGTTCAAGGGCTTCTTCAAGAAGAAGTTCTTCCCAGATTCAGCACTCAGAGCCTTGGAGACGCAGTTCGAGAGCCTAGTCCAGGGGAGTCTTTCAGTGGAGGAGTATGCGGGGGAGTTTGGCCGCCTCGGGAGGTTCGTAGAGGGTCTGAGCGAGACGGCGAAGGCCCAGAGGTTTCGGAAGGGTCTAGTCAAGGAGGTCAAGTCCTTGACCAAGGGCAACCGGGATGCCACATTCGAGGAGATCCTGACGGAAGCCTTGTTGGCAGAGGATGATCTTGAGCTTAGGCTCAAGAGGGGGCGAGACCCAGTTGGGGGCAGCAGCAGCGGAGGCCAGGCCAAGAGGCCTCACCTTCAGCACCTGCAGCCAAGGCAGTTCCAGCCGCAGCCGTTCTAGCAGAGACAGCAGCAGCAGCAGAGACAGCAGCATGTTATCTTTTGCCCCTTCTGTAAGAAACCAGGGCACGATTGGGGTGAATGTCGGCTGAGGCTAGGCAAGTGCCTACTCTGCGGATCGTCAGATCATCAGTTGAGAGAGTGTCCCAAGTCTGCGGGACGGACAGCTCAGGGAGCAGGAGCTAGGGCTCGGGCAGGACAACAGAGAGGACCAGTATTGCAGACTCAGCAACAGAGGTTCGTACAGCATCAGCAGCAGGCCAGGGGAGGCCAGCAAGGGCGAGCTTACGCCATGACACTTGAGGATGCTCAGGCAGTAGGAGAGGTGCTTGCAGGTTCTGATCTTCTCGATTCTATTTCCACCTTATCTCATTATACCTATCTTGAAATTCAGTTCCATCTATTCCTATCTGTCTCCTCATTGCTGATAAGTTTGATCTGGTGTTTCATTATAATTTTATTTTCTTCGGAGATAAATTGTATGGGCTAGGTCACCTCGATTATGAGATTTTAGAATCCTCTAGGGTCTAGCAGGCATAGTGAGGACATATAGTCGGATTATGGACGTATTTCTCGGGTGTGGGAATTTAAGGTTTTCGCTGCCAAGCGCGCGGCAATGCGAAAATTTTAAATACCATAATTCTAGAGGTATGTACCATAGTTGAGGACTCTGTGATTATCGTAGCCTTGCTCACTGGCATGACAGAGATTCTGAGAATCATGGTTTTGGACAGACGCATATGATTATCTGACGGTATGTTTGAGACTCTGATTGTGGGGTGTTTGACCTAGAAGGACTACTACCATTTTAATTTCGAGGACGAAATTTTTATAAGGTGGGTAGGATTATAACACCAGTTTTCTAGAAGAGGGTAATTTTGAAATTTTGTAATTATAATTATATAATGATATTTATTTCATATTATGATTTATAGTGATTTTTAATTATTTTTAAACTATTTAAATTCATGACTTGTGATTTTTGGTGATTTACTAGTGAACAGTAGAGATTGACTACCCTAGAGCCTAGACATGTGATTAGGTTATTTTGACATTTTTAGGGTTATTTAAATTTATTAGAATTTATTTGAATTTATGGGAATTTTTAGGAATTATTTTAGAATTGTTTGGACTAGGTTGACTTTGACTAGTTTGACCCTTGTAGACCAACCTAGAAGCTAACCCTAGTTAGTATGGACTTGGTTAGGTTATATGACTCTAGTATAACCTAAGCTAATCCTTGGGTTGGTCATTAGACTCTAGTTAGCATTAGGATTTAGAAAGTCATAAGTCATGGCTTATGATTTAGAGCCTTTGGTTAATCATTTAACTCAAAGCCTTGTAGTTTGGCCCAAAGCCCAAGAACAAATTACAAAACCCTAGCCCTAGACTTAAGTGGCCAGCCACCATATCCTCCTTGGGAACACCACCCTATAAATACTCTCTTAGTTTAGGGTTGCCTCTTTCTTAGGGAAGCTCAAGTTTAGAAGGAAAGGTTTCTTTCCTATTTCAATTAATCCCTAGAACTCCATTCCTCTTCCTTTTTATTCTAATCTCTTCCAATAGGTTCTAATACCCCTATTCTCGCTATCATTAATGTTCCATTTCAGTTTGATGTGATTGGAGTGGATTGGGACATCAAGAGAAGTGCCTTTGAATATGGGTTTTTCTTGAAAGTTCAACAATAGGTAACTCCTCCATTTCTCCATGAAATTTTGATTTGTTTTCATATTTAGGGAGCCCTAGGAGTCCCCTAAGTGTCAGCATTGGTTTCGTGTCGGATTGCATCAGTTTCGTGTCCTATTTGGACACGTATCAGTGTCCCTAGGAATGTGTTTGTGTAAATGCCTCAAAGGAACTTTTTGGGTCATTTACGAAATCTATTTGAATGAAAATTGCTATTTTTTGTCGTTTACCTATTTCTTATGGACTGAGCACAAAACAGTGTCGTGTCCGTGTCCAAATTGGACACGAACACGCTGTACACTGCACTGTACACTGTCCTGCTACCTCGTGTCCAGTTCTCACTGGACACGACACGAGACCCGACCAATTTTGGTCAGATCTTATGGGCAATGACTGACACTGTGCCCACAAAATTTGGGGAGGTATCGTTCAGTGGTTCGAGAGAAAACTCCCTCGCACTGGACTGCACGAGCACAGCACACACGCACACACTAGGCTCTGATACGGGTTTGGACACGACCTTGTGCACCACATGGACACAATACAGACACGTTAACAGTAGCCCTACTCCTAACCTAACTCTAGACATGAGCACGAGGCTCGAGGTTGGACACACGAGCCCCTAGGTTGGTCGACACCACCGCACAAGGCCTATTCTGCTCACAGTTCTGATACATTGCTTTTCTGTGTTTTGACACGTTTATGTCCTATTTAGTGGACACGAATCACCCCCCCTGACACATTAACATGCGACACACATGTGCACATTCAATTTTACATTTTCACATGTATTCGATAACTTCAAATGCCTTTTCCTGTGTGTTCTGCCACCAGTGCAGTGCACAGTAGATTCTCCGTGTTAATTAGTTTTTAAATTGATAATTAATGGTTAATAATGTGTTAATATGTAAACATATGTGTTATATTGAGTTTTTGCCTCTGGGTTACTTGTAATCTTGGTTAAGTTGTTGTATGGGATTCGAGCATGGGCTTGGGTTGTGATAAATGTTATGATACCTGTTTTAGTTTCAGAGTTCTAGTTTATTGGTTTCAGTTTTTCAAAGTATCTATTTATATTAGTTAATTTTACATATATGTAGTATACATAGGTACATACATACAGTCGATTTTGGAATGGATGTAAATATATGGCATAGGTTGGATGACTGTGGTTCAGTTCATATTGAATTGAACTGACAGTTATAAATTCCTGAGATTTCCCTCACTGTCATGACACAAGTTCATCCACACACACATATGTTTTATGCTAACTGCTTTATGAGCATGCCTTCACCCTCTTCATGAACTCTGTTTCCAGAGATGCAGCACACCTATCATTTTTGCACTACAACCCCATCCACAAATACATGTATCTGTGCTATTACCTACTGCCTCAGATTTTCACTGAACTCACCCTATCTATATGCAACATATCCACACTCATATGACACTTTACACATCACAGACTCACCATCCACACACACATTCACTGTTTCTTTTTCTGAATTCCTGAGAACAGGTACACTATTCACTGGACACACTCCTTGACACAGGGTTGACACACACACAAGCTTTTCACACACCCTTGAATTCATGCATAAAACTGAACCTTGGTTTAGCTTTGATATTCAACCTGAGTTTATGATATGGTTGGACTGTCCTATAGGAATCTAGTTGTTGTTATAAAGTAGTGTGTACACTGTCATGAATTGGGTTCCTAAGTTTTATGGAAAACCTGAGAACACATTGGCCTTGGGGGTTACCAACTGTTGGTGAATCACTAGCACTGTCATTGGTTTCTCTAACCTGAGAACTGGGCTTGAGTGATCCTGAGAATGGGGGGGGGGGGGGGGGACCTAAAACTGAGAATGAAATGGCTTGGAATGAATGGACTGAAATCTACTGTTAACTGAAATATGAGTTGTATGAATCGTTTTCCCCTTCCCTCCTATTTCCCGAACATACTCACATTCACCCTCTCATATACATGTTCACTGTCACAATAATACACACACACTAGTCACTCATGTATGTCCCTACACACACACATTGCTCTCTAGTACTCACATCACTCCCACTGCCTCCCCATATACACACACACACCCTCACTCTATGACACACACATTCACTATGTACACATGTAACCTCACCTAACACTGCACATGGTCACACACACATGTTTATGTATTCACTCAGTGCACCCATTCACACTCACTGATTTCAGATTTTTCACACACACATACACTGGTACACTTGAGTTCCCTCTCTTATACATATGTATATATATGTATCCTATAATATGTATCATGTGTGTGCCTATAATATTGTTAGATACATATAGGGTATGGGGAATACTATATGATGATGTTTATGCATATATGATTGTAGGGTGTAATGTTAGATAGCTCATATGGGTATATTCTATAGTTTAATATTTTTTTATATTATATATATATATTATATTATATATATATATATATATATATATGTATATATATATATATATATATATATCAATTTGTGTATTGATTAGCTATAAGGATATTGTGTAGAGTTGTTTATTGATGTTTTGGCATGGGATTGCCTAGATTTATCTTGTTTAACCTAGATAGTCTGTTAGACCAGATTAGACTATTTGACTTAGGTTTGACCTTAAGGTTGACCAGAGTTGACCAGAGTTGACCAAGAGTGACTTTGGCCTAGATTGACCTAGAATAGCAGGAATGCATAGTGGACTTCATTATACATTTGGATTGTTGTGACTTGTGCTGTTGATTAGGAGCAACACCACTCCTCGGACAGTACTTTCATATCGGGGCACTCAGATACCAGCGAGTACATTCTCTGATCGTTCATACTTGTCACGATTTATATTCTCGTTCTAGATTTTTTACTTGATGCTGTCACGTTTCATCACGGATTGGTACTATATGGATCTCTTCTGGGATGTTATCCCCCTTAGCGGGCGTATCGGATACTTTATGACAGTGTTTCATGTACATCATGTTTCTTGCTCTTGCGTTACTCATGTACACTCATGTTCTCTCATGTTCTTTCATGTACGCTCATGTACTTTCATGTGCGCTCATGTACGTTTATGTTTCCTCATGTGTTTCCCTGTAAAAAACATCATGTCCGTAACGTAACTTGAATAGATCCTTGTGTATTGATTGTGGTTAGGGGTGGTAGTATAAATGGTCATGTGAGGTACCCATCATGTACACTCTGTTACTTCCATGTTTTATCATGTACCTAAGCCAATTACATGCCATCTCGTACTCTAAATCACTAGTCACTTACAGTTCTTACTTATGATGTATATATTTCCAGTTATATCAAATATCTCCCCTGTTTTCATGTACATCTTTTTACGTTCGTTCATGTATCTTACTCTATTGCCTGCTTATATTTCCTGACATGATATGAACTGCACATGAGGTATTGTGCTCGCTCCTGTCCTGACTGGACCTGTTTGAAAATATTACAGAGGACGAGGAGGAGGCTGGTCTGGATACTTAATACGGGGCAGCCTTAGATGACACCTATGAGCTGGACCCTCAGGAGTGTAGGACCGTTGAGCACCTCTAGAGGGGGGTGAATAGAGTGTGTGTGTGCAGCGGAAAATAATCACCAATTAAAAATTAAACTATGGCAGAGATATAAGAGACAGTAAATAAAGATAGAGAATTCAAACTCAGTGACACAGCGATATATACTGGTATCCCTCTGAGAGGACTAATCCAGTCTCGAGTACTCTTGCTCGATGTTAATCCACTATGGCACAAGCTTTAACTGAGAGCTTGCAGTCTCTTACAACACCGTGCTTGGTGACGCGCACGACCAGCTCACACACCGTGCTTGGTGACGAGCGCACGACCAGCTCCACAACAGAAAAGTTGTTGAACTTGGAACGACCTCTTTACAACTCTTGAACACCAAAAGATTCTAAATCAACTCTGATAGTACTGGCTTTTGGCTAAGAGTGTATAGGTATGATTTGAAAATCTTAGATCGTTTGAAAACACTTGAGTAGTAGAGAAGAGAGAATGAAGAATGAATGATGATTTGAAATGAAAAGTTCTTCTCTATTTATAGGTGTTTTCTCAACCGAACTCGGGCAACTCGGGCAGAGTTCGGATGCAAATATCTCGCAAAGAGACGTTGCTCGCTGATTTGGAGGCAACAGAAGTTTGAATCATTTTTGACCGAACTCGGTCAGAGTTCGGACCGAACTCGGGCCGAACTCGGTTACGAGTTCTGTCAGGAGATATTTGAAAATCATTTGTAAAAACAGTTTTCAAATATATTTTTGGTTATTTGTAAAATCATTTGTAAAGGCTTTTCAAAATATGTTTTTGAAATTTTGTAAATGAAATACGAATGGTAAATAGGTAGGCTTTTGGAATGTGGACAGTTTTAACCCTAAGCCAGTATTACCAAAACTGATTTTACAAAATAAATCCTAGACTCAATAAAATATAAAATACAGAATAAAATGAGAAATGAGTCTTCTGAAGATTTGATGATGTTGACGCTTTGTTTGATGCAGTACATCGTCCGTTGAATTTGATTTCATGTATCCTGAAATGATTAGCAGCATTTTTATATTTGTGTATTGACTTAAGTGTATGTTGATTATCGAAATCGGGTGTGACCATGGAATGGGCCAACAATCTCCCCATTTTGATAATTGACAAACTTGAGTCTATACCAAAATATTTATATGAAATAGAACAAAATACAAAGTACCTGAAAAAAATGAGATGTTTTGATTTTGTTTTGGATTTGTATATGCTTTGCTTTTTGGTATTGTACTCTTTTTCTCCCCCTTTGTCAAGTAGTAAAATGACTTGGCTCCCCCGTAATATGTGAAGCCAACAATAGACAAACACAAGACAAAGTGAAGCAAAAAGACATAATCACAGCATAAACATATGGAAACAACTAATAAAGAAACAGCTCATAATAAACTGAAACAGTCATGAAAATTTCCACTAATAATCCAAAAGTACAACTGAAAATGTCTAACTAATCAGTTTAGACATGAAATAAAAAAAAACATCAACTGATCATCATCTAACAATGTCCACTAGCCCATAGCTGAATCCACGTCACATCGTGGGGTCGTCCGCACCAGGAGTCTCATGAGGAAAGTAGGCTGTAGTCGGGTCGAAATACTGAAAGGAAGCCTCATCAGTAAATCGAGGACCCGGAAAGGTAGGGTGAGGTAAGATGGTGACTGGATGGACAGGATCATGAGCCAGGCTGTAGTGGAGGTCAGCAATGCCATTCCTCAGCACCTGGGCCTGAGAAATGCGCCGGAACTCCGAATCCAGATGACGTTGCGTAGAGACAGCAACAAAGTCATCAAAGCGCTGATAGAACGTCGGATCAAATCCTGGGACAGGGGCCGGAGCAGGAGGAGCATCAGCAGGAGGGACCTCAGCATCAGCAGCTGGAGCAGGATGAGCTCCAGGAGGCAGAGGTGGAGCAGGAAATCGACGAGATCTAGTCAGCTCGACAGGAGTAGAGGAGATGGCACACGTCTCAAGATCAATCTCGAAACGTCGAAAGATAGAAGCTAAGTGCATTGGATATACTAGATTCCTACCTGCATTTCTGCAGTTAAGCATCCAGGACATCACAGTTTTGGGAATAGAGAATGGGATGCCAAAGTGAATATGATACAAAGCAGATAGTTCCATAAAGGTTACTTCATCAGTAGAACCTTTCTTTGGAAGAAGAACGGAGAAAACCATACGATGAAGTTCATAGAAGGTTTGGTTCAAATTTTTGGCAAAAATTCTACGGGGAACAGGGTTAGGATGACAGATTAGTTCCCTGAAGGAAGCAAGAGTGACATCAGCAGGGAATTGAATATGATAGATGTCAACCAAGGCATCACCAAGATCAGGAATATGGAAGAATTCGCTGATGTCGGTGGCGCTAAATTCCAATTCTTGCCCAGCAACGCAAGAATAGAAATTTCGTTTGGTTTTACTTGCAGGTTGCAGTAAAACATACGGATGGCGTTGTCATAAATTTTCTTGTACCTCGAAGAAATCTCGGTACCCAAGTTGGTCAAAAGTTGGAGCGTACTCAAAGAAAGTAGTAAAATTTACAAAAGCTCCAGTACAAATACGACGACCAGAAAAAGAGTCGAACCAGAGATCCGAAAAATCTTTGTCCGGGAACAAAGTAGAGTCATATTCATCGGGATCTCTAGGTCGTGCTGGACTGAATAGACTAGCAGGGGTGTATTCAGAAGAAGAGGAGGCACCTTGGGAAGTGGTTCCTCTTTGACGCTTGGGGGCCATGAGAAAATAGAGAGAAAGTACCTTTTGAAGAAAAAGGAAGGAGGAACAAGATGATCGCCCACTAGATCTCTTCGGAACCTTGCTAGGAGGAGGAGGAGAAGCTTCTAGGAAGAGAGGAGTGATTTCCACGAGTTGTTGTGTGGAGAAAGTGGAAGAAAAGATGGGTTTTATAGGCACTAGGGCCGGCTGTTCGTTCTGGAAATAACAGCGCCGACCGAACTCGGTCCGAATTCGGTCCGAACTCGGTCAGAGTTCGGGCCGAGTTCGGCCACTTGCATTCCGAGACAGTCAATGCATTCTGGTAGGTTTAAAAGTAGAATTTAATAACTTTGACTGTAATATTAAATAACGACTGTTTTTTTTGGGTTAACTGTAGGGGTTGTCCCAGCTAACGGAGGTTCACCGGGGAACTCTTAAATACCGCTTCGCTTCGACCGTAGCCGTGGTGACAGACATACCCTTTTTAAGTTTGTACCCAAAAACAATTTTCGTTAAATAAATAATAAAGTATCAAGTCATAAATTCAATTTTAATTACCATATACATTATGAGTCTGAGAATTCAAGAATGCCGAGCTCACGCCTCAAAATGTTAAAACGGTCTTCAGCCAATGGTTTAGTGAATATATCTGCTAGTTGATGATCAGTGTCAATAAATTCTAGGCAGATATCCCCGTGTTGTTGATGATCACGAAGGAAATGATGTCTAATTTCTATGTGCTTTGTGCGTGAATGACAAATAGGGTTCTTAGTCAGATTTATAGCACTAGTGTTGTCACAATAAATAGGAACATTGTGTAGTCAGATTGTAGTCCTCTAAGGTTTGCTTCATCCACAAAATCTGAGCACAACAACGTCCTGCGGCGATATACTCAGCCTCAGTTGTTGATAATGCTACTGAATTTTGTTTCTTGCTAAACCAAGAGACTAAGGCCTTTCCTAAGAAATGACATGTGCCACTGGTACTTTTACGGTCCACTTTGCATCCAGCAAAATCGCATCCGAGTAACCTATAAGGTCAAAGGATTTGGTTTTGGGATACCATAAGCCAACTGTAGAAGTTCCTTTAAGGTATCGGAAGATACGCTTAACGGCACTAAGATGTGATTCCTTAGGGTTTGCCTGATAACGTGCAAAATGCAAACGCTAAACATAATATCAGGGCGACTAGCAGTTAAGTATAATAAACTACCAATCATACCTCGATACTTACGCTGATCGACAGGTTTGCCACTTTCATCAGCATCAAGCTTTGTAGATGTAGCCATAGGCGTCCCGATTGGCTTTACATTCTCGAAGTCGTACTTTTTCAGTATGTCCTTCGTGTATTTAGCTTGGTTGATGAATGTTCCGTTCGAGTGCTGTTTGATTTGAAGTCCTAGGAAGAAGTTTAGCTCTCCCATCATACTCATCTCAAATTCACTCTGCATACACTTGGCAAAATCTTGACAGAGTTTTTCATTAGTAGAACCAAATATAATGTCATCTACATAAATTTGCACTAGAAGAATATCATCATTCATGGATTTAATAAATAAAGTAGTATCAATCTTTCCTTTCGAAAATCCATTATCAAGTAAGAAGGCGCTTAGGCGTTCATACCAAGCACGAGGTGCTTGTTTGAGTCCATAAAGTGCTTTCTTAAGCTTGAAGACGTGATCAGGTTTTTGAAAATCTTCAAAACCAGGGGGTTGTTTCACAAAAACCTCTTCTTTCAAAAATCCATTTAAAAATGCGCTTTTCACGTCCATTTGAAAAAGTTTAAAATCATTAAAACATGCAAATGCACAAAACATGCGGATGGCTTCTAGTCTAGCAACAGGAGCATAGGTCTCATCATAATCAATCCTTCTTCTTGATTATAACCTTGTGCCACTAGACGTGCTTTGTTGCGTAGAACTTGTCCATCTTCACTGAGTTTATTTCGGAACACCCATTTGGTACCAATTATAGATTGACCAATTGGTTTAGGAACAAGTTCCCAAACTTGGTTTCTCTCAAATTGATTAAGTTCCTCTTGCATGGCAGAAATCCAAAACTCATCAGTAAAAGCATCATCTACATTCTTAGGTTCTATTGAAATAAATGCTACATTTGCTGCTAATCAGAATCTTTAAGAGATCGTGTACTTACACCTTTGGATACATCACCTATAATGAGAGTTTCTGGATGATCTGGCTTGAATCTCAATGATTCAAATCTTTGGGCCATATCTTTCACAAGGCTCTTCTCAGTTCATGCATCTTCGGAACTTTTATCAGTCCTTGCCTCTTGGGTCAGATCTTTCTCAGAACTCTTCTTAGACTTTGTATGTGTATCTTCATCATCATTGTCGCTAGATCTGTGACTATTTAACTCATCAAAGGTAACATTAATAGTCTCTTCAACAATCATAGATCTTTTATTGAAAATTCTATATCCCTTACTCTTAGCAGCATATCCGAGAAATATCCTGTCATCTGCTTTGGAGTCAACTTTCCCAAGTTATCCTTGGTGTTCAGGATAAACAGCGACAACCAAAAACTTTGAAATAAGAAATGTTTGGAATTCTTCCAAACCAAAGCTCATATGGTGTTTTCTTCGAGATTGATCGAATTAACACCCTATTTAAAACATGACAGGCTGTACTAACAGCTTCTGCCCAAAAATATTTAGGAAGATTATACTGATTCAGCATGACTCTAGCCATTTCGCTTACAGTACGATTCTTCCGCTCCACAACACCATTCTGTTGAGGAGTTCTAGGACAAGAAATTCGTGGTAATATCCACTATCATCACAAAACTTTTTGAAATCAGAATTTTTGAATTCGCCACAATGATCACTTCGAATACGAGTAATCATGAAGCCTTTTTCGTTTTGCACATTTTTGTAAAATATCTGAAATTCAAAAATTGTATCACTTTTGTTTGATAAGAAATAAACCCAAGTAAATCGAGAGAAATCATCAACAATAACAAAAGCGTAGAGTTTACCGCCAAGACTAGCGACTCTACTAGGACCAAATAAATCCATATGAATTAACTGTAAAGGTCTCGAAGTACTTACAGCGTTGATGGATTTAAAAGTAGACCTATGTGCTTTGTTTTTTTCGCAGTCAGCACATACCATATCTCTCTTGAATGAAATTTCAGGGAGTCCTCTTACCAACTTCTTTGTATTTAGACGTGAGATAGTATCCATGTTTGCATGTCCTAGTCTCATGTGCCATACCCAGCTTTCATCTTGATTGGCTACTAGGCACCTTCCTGCATTATTAGTATTCTCCAAAAAGAAAACATAAATGTTGTCTTCTCTAATCCCTTTATATACGGGATCACCAGATGACATATCATATATGGTACATTTATCTTTCACAAAATTGATACCATAACCATTATCTGCCAAATGACTTATACTCAATAGGTTATGTTTCAATTCAGTTACTAGACAAACATCCTTTATTATTGGATAAGGAGAAATACCTACAGTACCATTACCTATTATATCACCTCTCAAGTTATTTCCGAAGGAGACGTATCCTTCTTTCTTCATCGATAGCGTAGCGAATAAAGATGCATCACCAGTCATGTGTCGCGAACATCCGCTATCGAGGATCCATTTGCTTCTAGCATGAGAGGGTTGAGGGTCCACCTATAAGACAAGTAGATGAATCCTTTGGTACCCATTTTCTGAAGGGTCCACTCAGATTAGCTTTAGGTCTCCAAACTAAAGTATGGTTGTCAACAAGCTTTCTTGCAAGACAATATTGTGATATGTGTTCGTGCGTACCACAATATGTGCAAGTCAGTTTAGTGGTAGAAGCTGTGTTTGCAAGCTTGTTTTGTTTGGAGAACCTATAAGTGAAAGCATGATGATGTTCGTGTTTCTTCTGTGCTTTCTTGTGTTTAGTCCTTTTAGGTGTATGCTTAGTATTAGGACTAATCTTAGGCTGTGTCACAGGTATTGCCTGTTTGCCTAACTTGATTTCTAACTTTTTAGAAATCGTAATAGACTCTTCGTATCTAGCAGTCATATCTAGGAGTCTTTGTTCAGTTACTAAGTGCATCTTCTTCTCTATGTCATAAAGCTTTTGTACTTTGACATAGTCCCTTTCTTTCTTTTCAATATTGAGGATAGTCTCATGATAGTCTGCCTTGAGTTTGGCTATCTCATCCGTTTTACCGGTAGTAGATGTCTCTTTAATATCTTCAATCAGATTGGACAGTCTAGCTATCTCGGTTGTGTGTGCCTTAATCTCTTTTCGAGATTGCTTATACTTGTCGAGCACAGTTTTGTGATCTTCAAGTAGTTCGCTAAAGGCATTCTCTAATTCATCGAAAGTAAAATCATCAAACAAAGGGTTAGATGATACCTTATCGAATGCCATGAGACAAACATTTGCATTATCGCAGGGTCTGTCTTCTTCTTCTGTATCACTAGCGTCGCTTTCATGCCAGATGCTTGTGTTGGCATACTTTCGATCAGATGTTGCTTTTCTGCTTGATCTTGATCTATCGTATGGACTGCTTTTCTTGGTGGTTGGACAGTCCTTCTTCATATGCCCTGACTTCTTGCATCCAAAGCATATAGTTTCATCTTCGTTGCTTTCTTGGACATCTTTCTTCTTTCTGCTTGTGAACTTTAGATATTTCTTGAAGTTCTTCACAAGTAGGGCTCGTTCATCACCACTTGACGATTCTTCATCAGAATCGTTGTATGTTGATTTTCTTACTTGAGCTTTGAAGGCAATAGATTTCTCCTTTGGTGTTGCTTCTTCAAAATCTTGTAAGTCGAGTTCATGGGTCATGAGTTTGCCCATCAGCATTTCCAGAGTCATAGTGGTGAGATCGTTTCCTTCAATGATTGCTGTGACTTTTGGATTCCAGTTCTTTGTTAGAGCCCGCAGCACTTTTCTGATCTTCTCGTGATTGCTGTAATCCTTACCAAGAGATTGTAAAGGATTAGTTATATCAAGGAAACGAGTAAACATTTGTGTAATTGACTCACCGGGTTTCATCTTAAAAGATTCATACTCCTGTGTCAGTCTACTAATTTTGGATTCCTTCACTTGGGAAGTCCCTTCATGGGTTACCTCAAGGAGTTTCCAAATTTTGTGAGACGTCTTACAGGTTGAAACTCTGTTGAACTCGGTTTTGTCAATTGCACAGAATAGTGCATTGATGGCTCGAGCATCAAGACTAGCCTTTGCTTTTTCAGCATCGGTGTACTTGTCATGAGGCTTTTCCATAAGAATGCCTTCAACCACTATGGGTGCTGGCTTCTTATATCCATCAATGACTATTGACCAAAGATCAAAGTCAAGAGACTTTAGAAAGAAAGTCATTCGTGTTTTCCAGTAGGTATAATTTATTCCATCAAATAGGGGAGGTCTATTTGTGGATTGCCCTTCACCATTGAATATAGATTTCACGGCTGCCATATATATATACTCTCTAAGGTATGTTATATAAGAATATAACCTGCTCTGATACCAATTGTAGGACCGTTGAGGACCTCTAGAGGGGGGGTGAATAGAGTGTGTGTGTGCAGCAGAAAATAATCACCAATAAAAATTAAACTATGGCAGAGATATAAGAGACAGTAAATAAAGATAGAGAATTCAAACTCAGTGACACAGCGATATATACTGGTATCCCTCTGAGAGGACTAATCCAGTCTCGAGTACTCTTGCTCGATGTTAATCCACTATGGCACAAGCTTTAACTGAGAGCTTGCAGTCTCTTACAACACCATGCTTGGTGACAAGCGCACGACCAGCTTCACAACACCGTGCTTGGTGACGAGCGCACGACCAGCTCCACAACAGGAAAAGTTGTTGAACTTGAACGACCTCTTTACAACTCTTGGAATACCAAAAGACTCTAAATTAACTCTGATAGTACTGGCTTTTGGCTAAGAGGTGTATAGGTATGATTTGAAAATCTTGGATCGTTTGAAAACACTTGAGTAGTAGAGAAGAGAGAATGAAGAATGAATGAGTGATTTGAAATGAAAAGTTCTTCTCTATTTATAGGTGTTTTCTCCAACCGAACTCGGGCAGAACTCGGGCAGAGTTCGGATGCAAATATCTCGCAAAGAGACGTTGCTCGCTGATTTGGAGGCAACAGAAGTTTGAATCATTTTTGACCGAACTCGGGCCGAACTCGGTTACGAGTTCTGTCAGGAGATATTTGAAAATCATTTGTAAAAACAGTTTTCAAACTATGTTTTTGGTTATTTGTAAAATCATTTGTAAAGGCTATTTTCAAAATATGTTTTTGAAATATTTTGTAAATAAAATACGAATAGGTAAATAGGTAGGCTTTTGGAATGTGGACAGTTTTAACCCTAAGCCAGTATTACCAAAACTGATTTTACAAAATAAATCCTAGACTCAATAAAATATAAAATACAGAATAAAATGAGAAATGAGTCTTCTGAAGATTTGATGATGTTGACGCTTTGTTTGATGCAGTACATCGTCCGTTGAATTTGATTTCATGTATCCTGAAATGATTAGCAGCATTTTCTATATTTCGTGTATTGACTTAAGTGTATGTTGATTATCGAAATCGGGTGTGACCATGGAATGGGCCAACAAGGAGGACCCAGCTCTAGCTGAGGATATCACCCAGATTGCCTAGATTAGATTAGTTAGGCTTAGTTTCTTTTATGTAGTCTTGAGGCATGTTTAGCTAGACTTTATTCTGAGTTCAGAGATGTATATTCTTTCATTCTGTATCTGAGACCATGTACTTCTGGATATTTGCTGGGATTATCTTAGACTACTTTTCATCTATTTGTTTCCTTGAGTTCTATTTCTTATCGTGCTATCTCTTCCTTAGTTGTGATTGAGTTTATTACTGCTATGTCACCCCCATTCGGGGAGTATTAAACTGTTTAGAGATATTTTGTTAGATGTATGTTGACATAGGACAGCGTTCTACCGCCGACACTGCGGCGTAGGCTGGGCGTGGTTACGTTCTCGTACCCTCACAGTGGGTGCGGGTCGTGACATCTCATCTTCGTCTTGATAAGAATTAAGGTAAAGAGACAACTCTTGAGTAGGTTGGGAAGATTGTTTTTGTTTCTTCCTTTGTAGTATGCGACCGGCTGCTGATAGCTTAGACGCCAAGCCGGAGCTACTACTAGCCCCCCTTGAGTTGGTCGGGTCGACGTTGCTCCTTCTTCGTACAGTATAACTAACCTGTCCAACGCAACTTTAACTTCTAGTTTCATGTCAGTAACATCTATACCCATATATTCTCCATATCCATCTAATAAAACGTCTACGCCATCCAATTTGATTGTAGGATCAAATATGGAAGCCAAACAATATAAAAGAGGTACTTCACCACAATATTTCTTGAATTTGGCTTCCATATTTCTCACCGCATATTCAAAATTTGGATGATCTCTATATTTAGAAAGTAAATAAGACATGTTACAAAGTTCACGTAAAGCTAAGCAAGATGTGGGATAATAAACACCAGAAAGAATACATGTAGCATTGTAAAAAACTTCTAAAAATTCACACACTTTCAGCTGCTACCGAATCATCAGTAGTAACTTGATAGTCAAAGCTGACATCCGAAGTACAATAATATGTAATAGCATTCTTAAAAGGAATTACAGATTTCAATATCAAGTATGTGGAGTTCTACCTATTTGGTATATCCTTCACAAATCTTCTAAAAGTAATACCAAAATGTGCGCACGTGCATGCAAAACTTTGCTGTCTACTTGGAGACGAGTTTAGGTGGAGCAAGCATTGTCGCAGAGTGTCTAAATGGGGATCAAAAAATTGTAAACATTCTTTAAAAACTAAGTTAATTATATGGCAAGCACACCTAACATGCAAAAGTCTACCTTCTAAAATAGCTGAAAAATCACTGACAAAGAAGACATAGCAGCAGTATTGTTTGATGCATTGTCCAAAGAGATAGAAAAAAATTTATGGTGAATATCATATTCACGCACGTGTTTTGAAATCTCACTTGAAATTACAGTGCCCGTGTGTGGACATTCTATAATTTTAAGACAGATGATGCGTTTTTGCAACATCCATTGTGCATCTATATAGTGCGCAGTAATACAAATAAGCATAATTCCACTTAGTAGTCCAAATATCAGAAGTAATAGACAACTTACTAACATTTTGAAAATCCGCTTTCAAAGCGGCTTTTCGCTCGTTAAAGAGACGAATAGCCTCATTTTGAGCTTGTTGTCTACTCACTCTAGTAAAGGAGGGGTATAGAGAAATTGATGCATAATCTCGTAAAGATTCGCTTTCACCCGTCGTGAAAGGAAGTTCTTCACGAATAATATGTTTAGTTAATTCAGTTTTATGCCTAGCAGCTGAGTAAGTAAAGTTACCCATTGAAGAACCGGTGGTGCCAAAGCTTATTTGGGTTTGGGACGCTTGAAGTGTGTCCTTCCCGTAGCAAGTGTCGTAATGTCTGGATATGGTCCCGGTGCCACCACCCTTCTTCCATGCGTACTGGTTGCAACATTTTTTGATTGCGCCTTGTACGGTATTGGTTCACCCTTGGCATCTAAAACAAGCGAACCATCAGAATTAGTTTCAAAAATCAAAGTAAAATATTCCCAATACTTGGACCTTTTTTCTTTTCAGGACGTTGGGTGGAACTAGCGACTTCCGGAGGAGATGGTTGGAACCCCTCCGGAATCGGAATGGTTGCTACTTGCTCAGATGGAATTTGAGTACCGTCAAAAAAAGTATTAAAAAATTGGTAAGTCTGTCCAGCAAGATCAGGTGGGTTTGAACCTTCACCAGCCATATATAAAATAAAATAAGTAAAACTTTGTTAGAAGAAAGTAAGGGATTGAGAGAAAGATCGCAAAGCCGTAGAGCCGGAATGGAGTTGGGAGGGAGATCGGGAAGCCGTAGAGCACCAGAGCACCGAGGAGGGAAAGCCGTAGAACACCGTAGAGAAATGTAGAGAAATGTAGAAAAATGTAGAGAAATGTTTGGAATGAGTTGTGTTTGAAAAATAGAATTTTTGGCCAATTTATAGAAATTTTTCAGGATTATTTTGGTAATTTTGGGCAAAAAATGACCAAAATGCCCCTTCCAACGTTTTAAAAACGGCTATATGGGAGGGACATTTTGGTAAAAGAACCCCCCCAACGGTCGGCAGTTTCTAAAAAAAAAAAATTGAACAGCCCAACGGTCGGCTGGACCGGTCCAACCGGGCCGGGCTTCAGGCCGGTCCAACCGGGCCGGGCTTCGAGCCGGGCCTACAACTGTTTAAAAAAAATTCGGGCCGGGCCGGGCCGGGCTCGGGCTGGGGGGGGAGGCCCGACCCGACCCGTTGGGGGTGGGGGGCCGGGCCGGGTACCGGTCTAACCGGCCCAATATACAACATGAGTTCAATTTCTTTCATTTTCTAATTTTTACATTAATCTTACTTCTTATATATGATCATTCTGCGTCATCGTGTCAATGTGTTTTCCAAACTCATTGAGTGTTATTATTTATAAATTTGACAACCGTCATGGAGGACGATTTGTGATACGGATTATATATTGTCACGACCCGGTCCTAATTTCTTGGGTCGAATCGGATCATGCCCAGCCTGCACCGTTGTTGAGACGGCGGCAGTAAGCTGTATCACCCATGCAGGTAAATAAACAACACAGTCTAATTGTCACAACTTTAATAATTCGAATAGTTTAAAACTTTTTACAACAAAATGAAAGATACATCTGAAATACACTGTTTTCCACAAACATCATGAATTATAAAAGAAGAAGATAAATCTAGGCAACCAGCTCATCAGTCTCGAGATCATCGTCCTCTAGTTGGGACCTCGGGAAATCGCGAAACAAAGCCTCATCAGTGATACCTAAAATGTTGGGTCTCCACAGGAGGGAGCAAAGTACAATTCATGCTAATTTGACAATTAAAATAATAATAAAATCATGCACTTTTAAGCAGTTTAGAAATGAACAGTTTTCTAGCAGTAAAACAGTGTGATTTGAATAGGCAATGAATATGACCGGCTTGGGTTTGTTACAGTTCAGATACGACTTATCCCCGTGTGTATGAGGGGTAAGCTAATAGTTACAGTAGTTACAGTAGTTACAGTAGTTTGGATGTGGTCATACTCATTACACTACTCCCCCAGTCCCCAAACAGTTACAGTAGTTACAGTCAGTGCTCTCAGAGAGAGTTCCGTATTGCATCGTGGTTTAAACTTGCAATAAAGCGATTATTAAATATTGTAAACTAACACAAAATGTACTTGCCTTGGTTTGACTGGATTTGAAAGGTTGAAGACTTCGAGATGGAAATTAGACTCGTCCTCGTAATCCTACATTCGAGAAGTTCGACTCAGAATCCAGGGTTACCAAGCTAACTATGCTAGTTGAAATCTCTAATTGTGTCCTAATCAATTTTAATCTTTATTAGTGCAATCACAAACAAAAACGCGATTATCGGTGCGTTGTAATTAATAACGAGAAAAAGATCATTTAACCTTGTATTTTGGAAAAACTCGTCGATACCAAATTAATTTGATTAAAACTTTGTATTTTCGTAATTATATATATATAAACTAAATTTCTTATTTTTAATGAGAAATACATGATCATTTGTTAAATATTAAAACTTGCAGATTTTATTGTGAGAAATCTTTATTAATTTTTATATGAAAATAACTTTTATCAGATTTATTCGTACGCTACAAAAACTCGTAAAATCAGCAAATAACCAAAATCCTACACTACCAATTTACAAGCCACAGAACCAACAACCAGCTGGGCTTATGCCCATTATAATTTATTTACATAAATTGAAATAAGATAAAAACTGCCGTTAGTCCTAAACTTTAAATAAATTAAATATGAATAAAATTAAATGATAAAAATAAAGATAAAATAATTATTTATCGAGTCTCAGATATGGTCCAATCTTCAACTAGGCTAATGCCTCAACGTCCGGGCGAAGCCGGTTTCGTTTGCACTTGGCCGGGGCCCATTGACCAATACGGTCGTCGTCCAAAATCTAAATATTAAATAAAATTCTGAAATCTATTTTAAATTCATTTTTAAAAATATTCTTGAATTTACGGAAAAATCCGGCAGCATTTCCTCTATTTTTGGTCAACCCAAAAACTGGAAAATACGCCGATAATTTTCCTGCAAATCCCAAACCAGGGAAACCCAAAATATATATATAAAGATAATCCACAACCAATCCACAGATTAATTCGGGACGACCCGAAATAATTTTGGAAGTCCGAATTCAACCAAAAACGTCACAACACTATACCGGAAATATCCGGAAGCTAAAATATACCAAAATCCAATTCCCGAAAAGTTCCGAAAAAAAACCAAACAATCAACAGGACCTTTCCGAAGGTTCCGAAAAATACGACGTCGCTAAAACCAAATTTCCAAGAGGGAATCGGGGACCATTCTCATCACAGACAGTAGAGAAATAGGACGGGACATGGATTATACCTCGGGTTGCTCGGCTAGAGCTCTCAGATGATTAATAAAGAAGAGAAATGGAGTTCCGAACAGCAATGCAAACCCGGGACAGCGTCCAAACTGGAACTTATCTCTTGGCCGGAAACGGAAAGCCACAGAACAGCGGATCGGTGCTCGGAACAGCAGTGGACAGCGAGCAACGCTGTCGCGGGACCGCGGGAACAGCGGATCGGGGTCGGGATGGACCGAACAGCGGCACAGAAGACCCGGGAAGGCGACCGGTCGGCCAGAGGGGTCCTCGGGAAGGGGGCTGGACAGTCGAGGCGCGGCTCACGGGGGCGCAGGGCGGCACGGCTGAGGGAGGCGCGGGACAGCACGGGCGCCGGGGTCGCTGCGCCAGGGAGGGGCGCACAGGGTGCGGGGAAGCCGGTGCTGCCGGGGAAGGCCGGAGGGAGTGTAATGCCTGTGGTTCGTATTACGTATTTTGGAAATACGTGTACGTATTTTTCTTGTATTGTTCCTTGTTTAGTTTTCTTGGCTTGGTTTAACTCTCGGTTTGGGTTGGGTTGGCTTGGTTTGGCCGACTGGTTGCTTGGTCCATCATGGACCAAGGTGAACCCCCTACCTACTGTTTGCCATTAAAATTGTTTGATTGAAACTTTAATACAAACAGAACAGTGTTACAATGTAGGACTTAGATGTAGTCCTAGGAGTACACTTTTGTTTAAGCTGGGTCCTTAGTGCCAATGGAGCGAGTGGTAATGCGTTGACTCCGTTGACCGGCTGACGACGGTTATCGGTTCTCTGAAGATGGAGATTGCTCTGGGTGCTGGAGCTTGCCGAGAGGAGGAAGACGTTAAGTGTCTGGAACTGCCTCTCTGGTGATTCTCTGTTGTGGATTCTGTCTGTGTTATGAGTCTTGTCTGTGTGTGAAGGGACGATCCTTCTATTTATAGCTCTGCAGGCTGGCTGCTCATGCGCGCATATAGGATGCGCCGGTGTGGGGACGCAACGTGGAGGTTGCTGATGGAGGCGAACGGATGCTGCGCCCTGATCGAGGGGAGAACTCTTTATACTGCTGTTGTGAGCCAGCACGTAGCAGAAGAGAAGATCTTTCCGTTGCTGAAATCTTGGATGAGTTGAGTCAAAGGATACGTGTCATCGACCCATGGTTCGAAGATCTCGGATTTGGTGGAGAGGAGTAATCTGGTGAGCTGCGCCTTGGATTGGGCACAGGAGGAGGCTGCGGCTCATAACCTTTAGGAGTTACAAACCATTTGGGGCGCATGGCTTTTGAGGCGCATGCAAGCGACTTTCCTTCTGTCTTTTGGGATCAGAGAGCAGTCTGAGACGCATGGCTTTTGAGGCACATGCTGATTTGGACGCATGGCCGTGGAGGCGCATGCTGATGGTGGAGTGGCCACGTGGCAGTAGCCGTCGAAATAAAGTCATGATGATGCTGACGTTGCCGACACTTCATTTTCTGAAAAAGCTGTCAACTATTCAGACTTTGGGAGGCGTGCTGCCAACTCTGTCAGTTCAGCATTTAATGTTGGTGACGTTCGATGGACAGCTGAGTGGGCGCGTCGGTTGGCGTTCCACTCGGTATGGGGATATGTGGGGGCGCATCCTCTGCAATGCGCCGAGTAAGGCGCGTCTGTGCGATGCGCCTGACGCCGAAGGGCGCGTCCGTGTGCGCTGTCTGGCTGGCGCATCGGACATGTCTTTTAATGATGCGGCTGTCTCGCTCCTCGAGTGCTATAATAGCCGTTTGGCTGAATTCGAGGCATCCGGTTCATCCATTTAATGCAAATTCATTGCATGGAATTCGGAGAGCCATCCACTTGGTGCGTGGGTTTGATCTGCCCGGCCTATAAATAGTGGCATGGAGAGAAGATTTGCTTCTCATTCTCTTACGTACTTCCAACATGAACTTGGACATTAGGGTGCATTCTGTTGACGAAGTGCTCCCGAGGGTGAAGATGAGACGCTGTGTTGTCTTCGATGCTCTTGAAGGTGACTGTTACATCCAAAAGACGGAGTCGAGGCCTTCCGAGGCAGGCGGAAGGTGCCTGTTTCATCCAAAGATAGGGATGCTCGAGCCTCGTCTCCGTTATTCCGGAGGAGCCGTAGATCGGAATGGCGGTGCTAGGCTCTCTCTTCCTTCAAAGTGGGGTTTGCCCACTTTGGTTGTGTTGAAAGCTGTCTGTGCCATGATTTCGATCACGGTCTTCCTTGGTCTTTGGAGGCTCTTTCGAAGCCTCCCCTGGCCATAGCTTTGCCGTGCTCTTCTCTTCCTTGGTTCCAGCCAGAGGGTTAAATGTTTTGTATAATCGAAGCACTTATCAGGTGACCCTGGCTGGAAGAGCGGCACATAACTGGGCTCTACTCGGCCAGGTGAGCCTGGTTGGAAGAGTTGCACATAACTGAGCTGCTGAGCTGGATGCACATAACTGAGCTGCTGAAGAGATGGTGGGATGCGCCTGGTTGGAGGCGCATGAAGTCTGCTGCGCGACTGGTGGCGCATGGTGGCTGCTGTGCCTATCTGGAGCGCATGGTGATTGGTGGCGCCTATCTGGAAGCGCAGGGTAGCCGTTGGCTGTAGACTTAGGATCTTTCCTTTGTAGAAATTCTCCTTTGTACAACCTTTTTTTAGACATGTAATAGACTTTTATATAAATAAAAAGTCTTCTTTCGAATGTCTATCTTTGTTGATTTTGCTTGTGAAGTTCTTCGTCTGAGTTCTGGCGCATGTAGCGTCTGGCGCATGGGTTTTCTGGTTGTGAAATTCCATGCTTCTACAAGACCCCCTTCAAAGTTTTCAAAACTTTTGAATAAGTTTTGGAATACTTTGAATAAGAAACATGGAGGTCAGGGCGCATAATTGCTGGGCGCATGCCTGTTCGGGCGCATGCTCTTTTTAGTTAATGATGATGATGCCTCGGTAACCAAAAGATTAATGATGATCTTTTGGTTTTATTTGCTGCTATCTTTGCACAGACCCCGAAGCGACGGCTGAGATCACACGTCATCTGTTCACGCGTGTGACTAAGCTCTATAAATAGGTAAGAGTTGGAGAGAAAAGGGTTCTTCTTCTCTGTGCCTCTGCTCCTTTAGAGTTTCTTCTTCAAAACCCTAACTTCTCCTTCTTCGAGAGAATGGCTCCCAAGAATCCTCGCGGTGCCGCCGGCAAGGGAAGGAGAAAGTGAAGGAGTCTGCGGAAGTTGCGGCGGCTGTCGTTCCCCGTCGGCCTGTCGAAGTTCGGCCGGAGGTGGTTGGTAAGTCACATTGTCCGTACACCAACGCACATAGACCTTGAGTCTTTAATGATGTGCCGCGGTCTTTGCCCGCCGACGCGCATGGGTTTAAACCCTGGTGATGCGCCGAGGCTATACTGCTGACGCGCATGGGTTCAAACCCTGATGATGCGCCGAAGCCATACTGCTGGCGCGCATGGGTTCAAACCCTGGTGGTGCGCCGCAGCTCCTCTTTTGGACACATTGTGTGTTCTCTTGTTGCTTCTGACATTTTCTGATCTTTTGCTAGTGTCGATGGCAATCCCGCTTTTGAGTGAAGTTTTCCTGGAGGCTGCCTTCAACCAAATGGGAGTAGAGCATAACGAGGAAGTGATAAACCCTGTTCAAGATGCTCTTATGCTGGATCAGCCTCCCGAGAGAATGACCCTAATCCGTGAACAACAGTATTGGTTCCTCAAACGGATGATGGAGCGTGGAGTTTTAAAATCTTCCACATCTGATAAAGTGACCTTCTTGAAGCCCGAGTTCCTATTCGGAGACCGTCACACTTCTACCGACTCAACAGTGTTGAAGGTAAAGGAGGACTGGTTCTTTACAGCGAATGGAGTGCATATGTCCGTTAAGCAACTTGAACGTCAATGGCCTTTGACGTCCTTCTGTCGCCTTGTTTCCCAGAGGAGGATGTCTTGGGAGCTTACCCCTTCTCAGGGGGAGCGGTGACTAGTGTCATCCAAATCGATTCTACTTCCGACCAAAGGGATGCTTTGACCGTTGTACGGTCTGGGTCTTCTTACACTTGGCGGACTTTACGTCCTGGGAGCCTCTACAGTGATGTACCCATTGATACGCTTGCTTACAGTGCTTCAACTTTCACACATCGTATGTTTTTGATGGAACGCTCCTATCCGAAAGGAGAGTTTCGGGTGGAGGGTTGGTGCCATTATGTTTCAAAATGGGATAAACTGACACTTTGGATCTTGTCACGGTTTCGAACTGAGCTCCGAGAGTTTGGGTTGACTGCCGCGATCCGTGCTACCCAGGCGGGTGTCGACCTTAATAGGCACATGTTTCTTGCTCTCCTGGAGATGTTTGATATTCATACCGGGACCTTCTTTACTCCGGTAGGAGAGTTAGGGTTCGCACTCCATGAGATGTATGAGGTGTCGAAACTCCCTTGGGGGTCGGAGCCCTATGAAGAGTACTTCCCAACTAATGAGGAACTTCAGGTCCTGGAGGACAGAGCTGATGAGATGACGGCCGTCTTCAAGGAAGTGGCGAGTCATCATTACTATATGCAGAGAAGGGATAAAAGCGGGACGCAGCCCCATGTGACCGCTTGGAGAGACTATGTCTTTAGACAAGACAAAGAGGATTCCTCGAAGCTTTCTACTCCGCCGGCGCTCTCTCGTAGCGAGGTGCTGTCCGAAATGAGCAGGTTAGGGGAGAAGAATCCCCGAGGGAATGAAGACCAGCAGTCAGATGCACGCTCCTACAGCTGCTTCTGGCATCTTGCTTATCCAATGTCATCCAAGGCGGTTTTGGTGGCCTATCTGATGATATGGCTCTGGGATTGCGTGTTCGCAGGTGGATCCGGTGCCGTCGAGAGGGTGACTCGAAACTTAATCCTGCCAGCCGTAAAGTTGGTCTTCGGCCGGCGTTTGGCTCTCCTCCCCGCAATGGTATGTAACCTGCAGCGAGGTTTGCGAGAGTTTGCTGGAAATATGATTCATGACAGAGGCAGAAAAA